>JAATLQ010038467.1:62146-109781 GCA_013421005.1 Heliconius erato x Heliconius himera | reverse complement strand
ACTGCGCCACGACTGGTCTCATAAATATTCATACAAGAAGTTATAAAAGCGTCAATGTCAAAAATAGACAACAATAATGAAATTTATATCGGTAGCGAAGTAACTGCGAGACTTCATTCCCACTCGAGGAAATTAAACAACGTAACGAGGCCAGAACTCCAGAATTTGGTGGAAAGCGGATGAATGAAGTGTCTTAACACTAGGTATCCTTTGCCTTCCTTATTATGTGAGACATAGAGATACATAATATATTCATATAAAGGTATTTATAGCAACAGTAACACGCGCAACTATAACTGGTTTTAAATGTAGAAAAATTATGAATATTACATATTAGCTGTCATTATTATATTTATAACTAAAAATACCTTTTTTTTAAATAAAAAAAAGGTATTTAAAAAAAGAGCTGTCATTTTATTGATATTTTAAGATATTAACAAAGGCAAAAAATAGCGTCCCGTCCGACTTCTGAGAAAGGTGTCTCATAGCTATCGATACTTAATGTGCGTCACTTCCGAATTATTAAAAATACAATTCCTAGTAAAGATATTTATATAAGATAACATAAATAAATAAAAAACCAGGAACTATTTTTGCACTAAATATACTGATATATTTAAAATAAAAAAAATAAATAAATCAGGTTCACACTGTATGCCGCACATAGCAGGGTAGGCAGAGGGAACTTCGTGTTAAAACTCACACTCACTTCATGCTCTACTTTCGCCGAATATTTCAAGGCGCTGCGTTTTGAATGGCGGAACTCAACCCCGAGCTCTTTTCCTTGATGCCAGAGCGAAGATGAAAATATTAATAAATAACAATTCATTCTCCCGAGTAGAGATCGAACGCACAACCGTCGCGTTACAGTCACACTCTAGTACCACTGCGCCATGACGGTCTCATTGATATACTTATAAGTGTTACAATACTTAGAATACTTAAAGATATTTCTTGAATTTAATTAGAGTTTTATTCCTACGTGAGTAAGTCAGTAAAAACCTCGTACGATGATCTGATATATCATTAAAGGTTTCCGACTAAAGTAATCTGGAGTCCAATTAAAATGATTTCATTAAATGTCGTGTCGAGTCATTCTAGATTAGAAAAATGCAATATATTGAAATAACATTATATTACTAGAACTTTGGAATTTTTATTAACGCTTTAAAATGTATTTTTAGTTGATTAAGTTGTATATTAGATAAAAAATTGGAATTTTAGTTAGTTTAATAGAATATATCGTAATTCTTATGAAATTCGGTAACAGCCGTGACATAATATTTGATTTATTTCTAAATAGATTTCAATTTCTTTGACCATGTTGACTTTTGAGGCCATTTTTGCTCTAAATAACAAAGGTTTATCACCCACAGTAAATTATATACATATATAAAACTCTTCTGTTTCTGACAGACTAATAATTCATAGAAGAAGTAACGCTGCTTAGAAACATGAAGTTTGGTATGTAGGTTCATTTTGAAGTGCATGGAGGGACTAAGTAGGTATAACTACCTATACATGTAATAGTAGAATATTTACTGCTCGTTCTTATAATCACAAAGATGTTGAAAAAATTTTTAAAAGACAATTATGTCATAATTTTAACCAAATACGAGATGAGATGAGCAAATAATATTTATAAGATGTTTAACCAAAAAAAACCCACCCACACTCTTGCCAACACATGGCATACAAAAAATCTCGAATAGTAGGTAAAATTTCATTTCTTATTTAACTGTTAAAGGTAGAAATTTAAAGTAAATATAGTTTTTCCCAGAAGAAAAACTATATTTTTTCAACGTCATGCCTTGAAAGAAAGACAAATAGGTGTTGGTACCTATTTCTTTCTTCCTTTGAAATTAAGAACTTACTTACTTACTTAGCTTCACGCTTTATCCCTAGCGGGGTGCTCAGAGAGGCCGGAGCGCCAAACGCTACCTCTACATACCTCTTTCTCGTCGTCCACTGTCATCAACCTCTTCATACGTGTCCTCCGGGGGGTCCTCATGCTTTTTACATGACCTTCCTCCAGTACTTTTTCTGTCTTGGGCCTCCCCCTACCTCTTTTAAATTAAGAACTTTTTGCTTCTATATCTATCCATACGCCATCAAACATTCACATACCTGAGTATTTTGTTAATGACTAACAAACGAACATTAGTCACTAAGAAAACATAAAATGATATTTTTTTTTATTTATATCTTTTTGTAGACGAGAATTCTAATTAGATCTTGTTAAGTGGGTGTATGTTTTTTTACGTCGAAATGACGTAAAGTAGGGCGTGTCTGGCAAGTACTTTTTATCTTTAATGTAAATTATTAAATATATTTTATACATATATATGTAGATATATGCTTATCTAAATTTAGATAAATTTTACATTGCATTGAAAACTCATATGTATATATGATTTCTTCTTAACGGCCATAGGACTCTCTGATTCTCAACGTGGTGTTTGTGAGTTCAAATCATGGTAATAAATAAAAAGAGAAGTAATTATTTACCCGCTCCGGTGACAAAGTGCGGCGTTGAGTTCTGCGCAATGTCTCGAATTTATTCGAAAAGCGGACAGCGGAGTATCTTGACATTCGATTCTCTCTGCCTATTCTTCTATATTCGGGATGAACTATGGAAACCAAAAAAATATATTTTCAAGAAAAATATTATTTATCAAGTATTTAATAGTATAATTCAAATTGTTCACTCTGTATGGTAAGAGGTAATTTTATAGCACTCCTAACTAGTTATTGAGGAGCGGATATCGAATGTTACTTGAATTGCGACATACATATGAAACGATAAAAAAATACCTAAAAGTTGCCAGAGTAGTGGTATTTATTTGACATTATTTAAAAGTTGTGACTAAAATAATATATAGATTATAGACAATGGCACCTACAATTTAAGATCTTTTAAGAGTTTCGTTTAAATTGTTATTTAATGATTGTGGCCGACGCAGCGGCTCAAGCGTGTTACTGTAAACACGACGGTTGTGGGTTCTATTCCTACTCGGAGAAATGAATTATTTTTTATTAATAGCTACATTTCTTCGCTCTGGTAAAAATATAAGCGCGGCGTTATATTCCGCCACTCAACACTCGATGAAAAGTGGGAATCACAGTGTCTTAACTATAGGTCGCTCTGCCTACCCGACTCCATGTGGGACAGAGCGTCAAGCTGAAAAAAAATGATAATATAAATAATTGGAGTCTACAATACTATATTATATATATATAAAGTATAATATATTATATAAAGTATAACACAAATATTTAACAAAACAGTTATTCAAATAAAATGGTATCAATAGAACACGTGCTCCAACACGTGATGGGAGTAGAAAGGTGAAATATTTTTTTTATAAAGAATTTAATAAAAAAAATATTTCACCTTTCTACTCAATGTAAAAATTGTGAACCGCTGGTCCATACGGAGCCGGCATTCTGCGGCGGCGGTCTGACGTTTACGATGTGTCAATTAAGTCAATATGCCAATCATGATTTTTGCACCGTTACGCACTGGAGACGAAATAATTTGCTAAAAAAATATATATTACAGAGCAGTTTTGTTTAATAATATTTTTTGTTAGTAAATATTATAATTATTATGAATATATATAAAATATATATAATTATTATGAATACATATATAATAAAAATATAATAATGTCATTATAAAATTTTTAAAAAATTGTTGGTAGTTGAGGCAGACAGAAACTAGACTTAAATCATCTCCATTTGTTTTTTAATTAAAAAAAAATATCAATGTTAATTTTATGTAATTCACAATTAATAGGTCAAAGATAAAGATGGAAAAATAAAGGTTAGCAAATTCATATTCACTGTACTATACTAAAAATTATGTAATAAATGAAGCAATTGATTGGAAGCCGTAAAACAAAATTCAATTAACCAAAACAATTCCTTTCAAATTTTGTTTATTTTGTCGTAACAGTTACATAGATATGGTCATAAAATTGAAGAATAAGTTCCAAGTACGTTCGCTAATAAATTTTATTACATTTCATTTTGTTTTAGTTATACAATATAGTTTTATATTTTAATTTGATACTAGCGACCCGCTAGCGGCTTCGCCCCTTGTAACTACTTCTAAAACACAATTATTTATTTACTAATTTGAATTACTTTCGTGTTCCACTAATATTAATATTTTAATTTTAAAGACTATATTTACATTGAAAACTAAAATTTCAGCCAATTCAGTAAAATAATTATTTAGTAAATATTGTCGGACAAAATACTTCAAGTATTTTGAAGTATTCATAGACATTTTTGTTTATGAACAGATTTAAATAAAATAAACATTATATATTAGTATGAGTAGTTTGCCACAATAGAAAGACAGAATCTGCATTTAAATCGATAAAGCCGTTTCAGAGATTACCGTGCAACAAACACACAGATAAACAGACAAGCAAACAAAAAGACTTAAAAATCATTATTTTGGGTCTATTACATTGATCGATCTTTGATATATCTGTCATGAACAGACAGCATTCAGTTATAAATTTAATATATGTACAAATATACAATGTATTTCTATATTTAATACATACGTTCTAACATTTTATTATTAAAAGTTAATTATATTTATTTCTAGAAGTCTCTCTACTCTAAAGTACTCTATAAACTAATGTATATAATGTACCGGATGTTCTTTTAAAGATGACGATGATTTTAGTTATGTTTCATGACAGGTATTTTTTTTAAATTAACAGTTGTATCGAAGATATATTAAATAAATGTATATACAAATTGAGATAATATAAAAAAGGAATTATTGTTAAGTACAAAAAAGAAATATTTTTAGTTAAATAATCAAAAATCTGTTATCTTTCATTAAAAAGAACGGGCGTTCAAGTTGAAGGCCGTACGAAGTTTACGTGTGAAGTAGTTTGTTTGTATTTAATTAAGATGGCGCCAAGTTTTTGTGTGTCTATAATATTAAAAATTTGAATAGGTACTCAAGAGTATTTACATAGGTATTTGATGTATATATGACGTGTATTGTAATAATATATTCGATATTGCTACTATTCGGCGCAGCGGCACAAAGTGTGACTGTAAAACCGACTGGACAACCAGGGTTCGATCCCCACTCGAGGAGTTTACTCAAAATGTATATTTCCATTTCGTCGCTCTGGTGTCGAGGTTAAGCGCGGCGTTGAGTTCTGCCACTCAACACGCAATGCCTCCAGAATTTGACAGAAAGTGGAGAACGGAGTATCTTAAGACTAGGTTTCCTCTGCCTATCCTGCTGTGTGCTGGATACAGCGTGAAGCTTATTTTTATATTTGAGCTGTATCTAGCACATAGCAGGGTAGGCAGAGGGAACCTAGTGTTCAGAGATTCCTTACCTCACCTTCCGCCCAATTTTCGAGACATTGCGTGTTGAGTGGCGTAACTCAACGGCGTGCTTTTTCTTGTAACCAGAGCCAGAATATAAAAATAACTTAAAAATAAATATAGTAGATAGTAAAAAATGTCGGACTTATAAAAACAGTTTAAAACATTAAATTAGTTATTTGGCATGCACGTAAGTTTAAACTGTGTATAATTTAATATATTACAATTTTTTTATTTTATTTATAGACGACCTTTATATAATATCTACATAATGGAAACAAAATAACTTTTAACAAAATAAAATAAAACAAGGGAAGTTAAAACAAAAAAAATACTTAGATCTTTAGTAACTTCAATCAATCAGTCAATCAGCTTCACACTGTATCCCGCACACTGCAGGGTAGGCAGAGGGAACCTAGTGCTAAGACACTCCGTTCTCCACTTTCTGTCGAATTCTGGAGGCATTGCGTGTTGAGTGGCAGAACTCAACGCCGCGCTTGTCCTCGACACCAGAGCGAAAAAATGGAAATATAAATTTAAGTAAACATTTCATCTCCTCGAGTGGTGATCGAACGCACAACCATTCGGTTTTACAGGCACACTTTGTGCCACTGCGCCACGACTGGCCTCAAATAGCCTTTAGTAACTTCATTTTATCTTACAAGTATTTACCTACAGTTATAAATAAGTATCGTACATTTTAGTACAATTATCGCGTCTATCGGCCGCTTCATCCTTTGATTAACTTCAATATTAACTGTACATACATTCGTTACTTTTAAGGTCAAACTATATATGTGCCATATTACCGATCTACTGGCAGACCGCTGTTAGAGAATGTTTGATTGCACCTGACGGTCATAGGTTCAGTATTTTAATTACAATTAATAAAAATTAACTTAACTTAGCTTCACGCTTTATCTCTAGCGGAGTAGTACCTCTTTCGCCTCGGCCACTGTCATCAACCTCTTCATAAATGCCCTCCAGGGGGTCCTCATGCTTTTTACGTGAGCTTCCTCCAGTATCTTTGATACTGTGTTTTCGAAGGTCAACCGAGGGTCAAGGTCAAGAGAGGTAGGGGGTGACCCCTACCTCTCTTACCAGTTTTTTTTTTGTAATAAAAATAAATTTAATAAAAATTAATTCATTCTTTTCTTTGTTGTTGGGTGTTATTTATATTTAGCTTTTATTAGGTCGACTTGTAATAATGTAACTACGGAATCAAATCGAATAGAATAGTTTGTAATAATTATATCATCATGAAACTTGGCAGTTATACGTAGTTGCTTGAACTGGTCTGATAATGGAGTCAGGACCGTGGAACTCTTGAGAACTACCTAGTATATTAGTCGAGTTCAGTCTCAAAACTCTCTCATATATTTTATTCCAAATACAGTATGTATATAACACTTCTCACTTCTATAGAAAAACGAGTTTTTAAATTTTATATTATTATCTTCTCTGGAATTGTGTTACATATTACGGATTATAATGACAGTAGTGATAAGGAATATAAATTATTATAAAAAAAACAAATTTAAATTAAATCAGCTTCACGCTGTATCTCGCTCACGTCAGAGGGAACCTAGTGTTAAGAAAATTCCGTTCCCCATTTTCCGCCGTTTCCTGGAGGCATGGCGTATTGAGTGATTTAAATAATTCAATGCATAATATTACTTTTTTCGTTGTTTTCGAATCTAAGCTATAAAGTATCTATTTCTATTTCGCACGTCAAAGACTAGAAAAACAACAGATATAAATTTTATGTGCATTCCTTGATGGACGTATTTCTGAAAAATGTTTAATAGTGAAGCTATTTTCGGAAACCCATTCATTTGCTGTAATATTTTTGAATGACCGGAAAACATATTTTCTTTTTGCGCAATTTCATTCATTATAGGTTCATTCAATTTATATGAAAATATTTTGAAGTTTATCATTCGGTCTTTCAAAATAAATGTTAGAAAAATTTAAAAATAGTTAAATTTAAAATGAGTACAAATAGCAAAAACCAAAGATTACTTATTTTGTTCATTAAAATTTTCAAAAATATTATTAGTATACAAACTTTAAAACTGATAATAATTAGTACTTGAGATAAAATAAATACTTTCTCATAATATTTTTAAAATATATATTAAATTTCAATCGAGTGTCCATCCTGAGCGGGTTCTAGCGAGTTTGCTTTTCGCTTATCGGAATCTATCAATGGTCGGTACACGGCTTGCATTTACATTATAACATTCCATATGTTAACTTTCCATTGGCCTCTGTGTATACGCAATTTATCAGTTCGAGAAGTGTAAAAGAGAAATGGTGGTTACACAAGTAAAATTAATAGTAAAATTGGTGGAATGTTGAGTGAAGACGACCGCAGACAGCGCGTCTACTCGACGTCCCCGTTTATTCGATATTTTATGCGATTTTGGCCCTTATCCAGGTAATTATAGAATTAAATATCCTTAATTTCTTTAACGATGGGCAACTTTGTCATATTGATGATTCTAGAAGCTAATGTTTGCTTTATATTTCCGTGTAAACGTGGCAGTGTCCATCAATTGGTTAAATTCAAAGAATAAGCGTGTTTATATCGTACGTAACGTAAACGATGTGATTGTGCTGTTCAAATGTCATATCAGTTCTTTTTTTGTAGCTTCATCTTATATCCCTCACATAGGGTAGGCAGAGGGAACCTAGTTTTAAGAAACTCCGTTCCCAATTTTCCGCGGAATTCTGGACGTATTGCGTGTTGAGTGGAGGAACTCAACGTAGCGTTTTGTCTCAAGACCAGCGAAGAAATGAAAATATTAATGATAAATTTTTCAGTGAGGCCAGTCGTGGCGCAGGGACACAAAGTGCGACTACAAAGTGTGACTGTAAATTGACTGGTTGTGGGTTCGATCCCCACTCGAGGAAATGAAATATTTACTTAAATTTATATTTTCATTTTTTCGAGTTCTGCCACTCAACACGTAATATCTCCAGAATTCGGCAGAAAGTGGGGAACGGAGTGTCTTAACACTAGGTTCCCTCTGCCTACCCTGCTGTGTGCAGGATACAGCGTGAAGCTGATTTATTTATATTATTTAAATATTTCATTTCCTCGAATGGGAATCGAACTCACTGCGTCGTAATTGGCCCAAATAACTTATACTCCTTTATCATCCGAGTTATAAATTTCAATCTTAATGAAATACAGTCGTAAAGTCACGTAATTGTTATAACGCACGACCATTGATCATAAATATTATTGAACGTTCGTGTTTTAGGAGTGAATAAGTACTTCTGACATCAGCAACGGGCATAAAACAAACGAAACTCTTAAGAAAGTAGTTCCGTATGGATTATATCACTGGCTAATAAGTCAAATTCTTTATACGTCTAGTATAGTTTAGCGGACTTTAGCTTTGGACAGATATGTTTGTGTAATTGTTTTTTTTTTTAATTTTCCATTTTTTTTTGTTAGTACAATTTCTGGGGTGGGCACCAGACTATTCTGGGATGGGCATGGAATAAACGCTCTCTCCCCTTCATTATACATTATGTATTTAGATTACGTGACACATTTATAGTATCCGAAAGACTGATATCGTTCACGTAGTAGTGGTGATATACCCATCGCCCCACCCGATAATTTTTCCATGATAGGAGCGCTAATTATCTAAGGTATCCATTATAGAACATTAGTTTCAGTTTTGCAATACTGAGAAGTCAATGCGAAATCTTATAAAGTTGTTGAGAATATTGCGATTTTAGATGATGTTGGCGCAGAGTCTCAAGCGTGCCACGGTAAGCGTAACAGTTGTGGATTCAATTCCCACTTGGAGCAAAGAATTATTTAATATTTTCATTTCGTCGTTCTGGTAACGAGGTAAAACGCGTTGCGGCGTTGCACTTCGCTACCCAACACGTAATGCCTCAAGAATTTAGCGGAAAGTGGGGAACGGAAGCGCTTAATAGGAACTGAGTATCTTAACACTAGGTTCCCAGGTTCCCTTTGCGTGAAGCTAAAAAGTTTCAATGAATATTAACATATGTGTACTCACACTCAAAAATGAAATACAAAACTATGCTTTAAAGCATTAAAGTATAAAAGATAATATAGTAGCTATCATTCAAGTTGCGGTTACCGAGCCATATTTCATTATTACTTTTTAATAAAAGGATTCAACGAACGAACAGCGGCGCGCGCGCAGACGATGACGTAAAACCCTTCCAGACAGAGCTGAAACAAAAAAAATATTTTCTTCTCAAAATTAAAGTATTTTATCGAGATCTCCGTGTAATATGTCGATTTGATTCATGCCTTTTTCCGCTAATTTTATTCATCCGATTTTAACATTTGTTTCATCTCGTAAAGTACACGCTTACTGTGATTTATTTAATTATTTTTGGGGTTCCGTACCTCAAAAGGAAAAAACGGTACCATTATACAGTAGGTATGTTATTAAGGATCACTTTGTTGTCCATCTTTCAAGACCTTGTCAAGATCTTTAGATCGCGTGGAGGTATTAAGCTGAAATTTTCCTCAGTTCACAGAAAAATTAAGCTTTCCAAATTAACACAATCAAAAGCCACGAGCATTTACGGATTGTTTTCCTGCATTTTGTATGAAATCAAAACCTATGAAGTATTTCCCGTAGAACTAGAATTATGAAATTTGCCAAGAAGTTAAAAATTTGCAGTATAAATATAGGAAAAATCCAAAAAATGAATGGATTAAATCAGCATCACGCTGTATCCTGCATACAACAGAGTAGGCAAAGAGAACCTAACGTTAAGACACTTCGTTCCACTTTCCGCCGAATTTTTCGAGGCATTGCCTTGGTGCCATTGCGAAGAAATGAAAATATTAATAAATAATATTACAAACTTAAATATGTCAACTTTAATTACAATTGTTGTACTTTCTGTACCTACTATCCTGATATTAGTGGCGAATGAGACTCGCACTTGACTGATATTTTTATATATTTAAATTTGTTTATTTGAATTATTTACTCCTTCAAATAAATTTTTGTACAAATATTATGTGTAAAGAACTAAAATATTGATAATTCTTTAAAATAAATATCAAAAATACATACAAATACAAAATTTATAGAATGTAATAAATTTATTGTTTATTTTAATAGGTATTTAATAGCGAAAAGCAAATCGTTAGCTGTTAGGTTGTTGGTGCAACTACATACATACACTACAGAGTATAGAGTATAAAGTGCAGTACAGTGTCCAGTTGCGTAATAACTGCGTTATGCACCGTTCGCCAGCTTCCATTTCGAAGAATGCCCACTGACTGCAATTATTTCATACATTACATCATTTTATATTTAGTGATGAATGCTTAAATTTCAAACTTCAATTTATTTAATTTTTTTTTCTAAAATAAATTTAATTTTTAATTAGATTGTGATGAATGTTAAATACTAATGTTATAAAGCCAAAGAGTTTTTTTGGTTAAACGCACTATTACAGGAATTACTGGTTCAATTTGAGCAATGGTTTTATGTAGATACTAAATAGTCCATTTATCTACTATCAAGATAGAAGGCTACCTTCGGGACCTCTTTAAATTATGCGGGGTTCCTGGTAAAGATTTTATTGATTGAAGAATTACTTATAGGTCCCGACTGTTAATCCTAATAAACTATTGGGCTTGTTTATTTTCTTTTTAGATGCAGTCGGGGTTTTTGTTTTTACAAATATTTTTTTTATTTTTAATTTTTTTGTTAGAATTTATTATGGTAATGATAACTATGATATACCTTTTTGAAATCTTGAAATTAAGTTCTTGAATTTGATACCCATATTGTAGTATTCGGAACGAATTTTTTTTTTTCACTAAGTCCAATGGCGTCCCACAGCCGCCATGATTATTTTTTATTAACGTCACCTATCTAAGAACACTTGGGTTGCTAATACGAATCTAACGATACCTAAAATATGTAAATCCGTTCAGCGGTTCTGGAGATACGAGGTAATAAAGAATATTACATACATACAAGATACGCGCGAAAAACATAACCCTTCCTTAGCAGTCGGGAATAAAAAAAAACTAACATTTTAGCAATCAAAAATAGATTGATATATACAACGTTATCTCTAAAATACATTTGAAAAATTACGAGCCATACATTTTACATGACATTCACATCAGAACTACTAGGCAGCTAAATAAAAGGTAAATTTTGCGTAAAACCACGACTTGCCAGCGTGAGTTTATACATATTGATATATAGTATCTAGAGTAGTTTCCTTAAAAATCTATAGTCAATGATAAGTGTGCCTTGACGTACCAGACGGCGGCGTGTCGATAAGCTAAGAAGAGATTACTCACAGTTACTCAACAACTGTTGAGTTTAAGAAGGAACTGTTGAGTTTCTCATCAGAACTGTCATAGCAGCCATTTTTTTCGCCAGCCAGTGGTAGCTTGTGGTGGTTATGGATTTTAATTGAGGTCAGTCGTAGCGCTGGGGCACAGCCGTGTCTGTGTCTGTGAATGTGACAGGTTCGATTCCCACTCAATGAAATGAAATATTTAATATTTTAATTTCATCGCTTTGGAGTCGAGGGAAAGCGCGTTGAGATCCACCACTCAACACCCAATGCCTCCAGAATTCGGCGGAAAATGCGGAACGGAGTGTCTCAACACTAGCACCTCTGCCTAACATACTGTGTGTGGGTATCTCAGCGTGAAGCTGAAAAAGAAAAGAAAAAAAAATAATATTCGCAACTTTGTGGGTAAATAAGAGCGATGTTTATTTTAAGAAAACTAGATTAACAAAATATTTTTTTAATGCTGTTATCTTAACTTTTTATAGTACAAAGTAATTATTGTTCAAATATATAAATATATCGACATATTTCTGGATTAACATCGATAGTTTATATTGCTAAATTAAATATCACCGCACACCACATATTAATTCGTGTGAAAAGGAAACTAACTGTGTATAATACGATTTTAAATATAATTTCCTCACAACAGGATGTTACTATAAACAAACTGTCAATACGATTAAAAGGAAAGAGTTACAATTTTTTTTATAAGTTTTTATTAGGTCGACCTGTACTAAACTACGTAGTAAAATCTAAGAATCTGAATTTGAACCACTTCTAATAATTATAAATTATAAATAAATAAATAAATCTGCTTCATCCCGCACACTGCAGTGTAGGCAGAGGGACCCTAGTGTTAGCCGTATTCAGGAGGCAGAATTCAGGAGGCAAGAGGCAGAATTCAACACCGCGCTTGTTCTAATAATTATATCATCATGAAACTTGTTTAGCGTAGTTTAGGTGACAATAAAATAATTTGGTAACAACGAGCTGGTGTGGTGATGAAGCCAGGACTACAGTATTGAAATTCTTCAGAGGTTACTAGTAAACTATACGAGTTAAGGCTCATACAATTTATGGTTCCAAGCATATTCTATAGCTGTTATATCACTAAGTGCAGAAAGTTTTTTTTTATTTTTTATTTTATATTTTTCATACATCATACATACACAGCGCTCTCCTCATATTTCACATACATTTTATAATTTCATCTCTATTCCTATACATATAAAGCTCACTCCACGTGCTCGTATATTTAGTCCACGTTTTTTTTTAATTTCCTCCCACACCCACATTCCTCCGTACTTTTACCTCTAATTCTAACTCAATTAACGCGGACTGACCCAAAGTCCCAAACGTAAGTTACGTCAGTCGGCTAGATCTGAGCGACCTTAAACTCAAAACTACCTGCTGTTACAATGACGTTTGAAAGCATTATATTGCATCATATCTTATACTTGTAGAAAAATTGTGAACGTATATCTTAAAGCGCTCTCACGCTTGGACAGGTGTAATTAAATTATTTATTGAGTATGCTGTTAAGATTTTTATTTATTATTAAATATGTTTTCAATTTGTATTGAAATATGATGATTGTAGTCTTCTTTTCTATGTATTTAGAGTTAGTGCATTATTTCTACGTACATACATATATGGCGACCGTTTTAGCTCTTTTGGAAAAATTAATAAGTAAAAATTAAATAATAAGGAAAAATTAATAATGAAAATGGAATGATAAATGTCTAAAATAAACTTTATAATTATATTTTAACCAATTAAAAATATATAATTGATATTTTTTTACAATATGTAATAATGATGTAAAAAGACGAGCGTCAAGCGGAGTGGGTTTATTTGATTTATTTATGGACATTAGGTTATAATAAAATTAAATGTAGATATATTTATTTGGTTAATATATATGATAGAAGCACATGGGGAACATCCCGTCCTCAATATAAATATTAAAATTAAATTAAATTAAATTAAATTAGCTTCACGCTGTATCCCGCACACAGCAGGGTAGACAGAGGGAACCTAGTGTTAAGACACTCCGTTCCCCACTTTCTGCCGAATTTTTGGAGGCATTGCGTTGAGTGGCAGAACTCAACGCCGCGCTTAAACTCGACACCAGAGCGAAGAAATGGAAATATAAATTTAAGTAAATATTTCATCTCCTCGAGTGGGGATCGAACCCACAACCAGTCAGTTTTACAGTCACACTTTGTGCCACTGCGCCACGACTGGCCTCGACAATACAAATATTGAAAATGTAAATTCCATATATCGCTGGTCCTTCGAGCCGGATGAAATAATTCGATGAATATAATTAACTAAAACCTCAGTAGGCATTGTAGTTATAAATATATTGGCACTATATTTGGCTGAGTACGTAATTTCGCTGAGATAAACCGAAATAAGTTTTCCTCTAAATAAAGGAAAGTTAATTTTTTTCCAATTACAAAAGTTTTTAGGTATATATATAATTTATTTACATTAATAACAAAACTTTACAATTTTTCCACCTAATCGGGTAAGTAGAGGTGAAGAGGGAACCTTGTAATACCAATAGTATGAGCAGAAAAACTCAACCCCGCACTTTGTCCACAAGAGCGGGGAAATTAATTATTAATGTCAATTATTTAAATATCCAATGTCAATGCTCCGACTGTGGATCGAAATTGAACCTGCAACTATCGCGTTTACAGTCTCGCCACGCCACAACGGTTCCCAATTATCATTAAAACGTCTATTTGTTAAATAAAGGAATTTTACAGATTCATAACATATATTGAAAATATAAAAAAATATTCAGAGATTCTTTATTTGTTATGAAATTGTAAAATAATACTTTTAGTTTTGCCTCAAAAACAGTAGGTGTTACGATGCGATACCTCAAGAATTTTGCGTAATGTAGGGAACGTTAGTGTCTAAATGGCAACGGAGTGTTTTAACACCAGGTTCCCCCTGTTATGTGCAGGAGGTTTCCTCTGCTTACCCTATTTTGTGTGGGATACAGCTAAAAACAGTCAAATAGGTATATACTAATGTAGGAAGCGTGAAAAGTTTTCAATGCTATGAGTCACTGGAATTCCCTGTACCTATAGTGGAAATATTACTGAAACGAATTAATCAAACTTGTGGTTCTTTTCCGCGTGCAAGTCTTAATTGAGCTTATTTAAAAAATATTATCACGTAGGCCACATTTGTGGCGTCAGAGTTGTAAAAACAAGTGTAAGTGAAATTATATATTAATTATATATCTTATCATATCAGCTTTACGCTATATCCCGCACACAGCAGGATCGGCAGAGGGAACCTAGTGTTAAGACACTCCGTTCTTCACTTTCCACCGAGTTCTGGAGGCATTGTGTGTTGAGTGGTAACGCCGCGCTTTACGTCGACACCAGAACGAAAAAAATGAAAATATAAATGTAAATAAATATTTCATCTCCTCGAGTGGGGATCGAACCCACAACTACTCGATTTTACAGTCATACTTTAGCTTCTGCGCCACGACCGGGCCTCATAATGGTATAATAATTAAATATAGTAATATATTTTAAGTAATTTTTTAAAGTAGAATGTATATAGAAAAAAGGAAACTTAAATTTCTAATACGAGGGCAGTGCGGTGTTCGGTTTCACCACAAAACATGCAATATTTATAAAATTGCGCGGAAAATCGGAAACGGAGTGTTTGAACAATATGTTCCCTCAGTACATCCTACGATGTTCATAAAATGATATTCTTAAATAGAGTACTCGATAGTTAAGGAAAGGAAAGCACATTTGAGATAAAATTAAAAAGATTTTTTTTTCTTTAGATTTTTTTATTAAAGAATCTAATGACGTGTATGACGTAGATCAGTTTCTTTTCCACTAATAATTAGAACTAAATTCTAAACAATTTGTGCTAACTACCCGGCAATACCCAACAAGAGATAGCTCTGAATAAACAGAAAATTGTAAACTGGGTTCCCAATATGCCTATTTCCCAGTATCCTCGCCACAGGATGCAGCATGTAGATATAAAAAAAAAACTTAGGAGTATTTTTATTTTAAGCACTACCTATATAGCTAAATAGCTAGATACAGTGACTTTTATTATGGAAAAAGATAAGGCAAACGGGAGTACCTACAAATTGGACTAAGAACACGATGATTGGGAAGATTGTTATCTTAACTGTGACATTTTTACAATTCCTAACATCACTGCACCACGTGCTATAATATAAATAGATGCTATATATATAATCTACTAAATAGTGGGTATTTAATACCTGCTATTAAAATTCTGATTCATATTTTATAATACGGCAACAAACAAATGGAAGCCTGCTAGGTATTATAAAATATAATCTGTGGCGTCGTCATTACTCATATGACACGTTAGGCTTGATTCACACGTGTAATATAGCCTTATCTTAGTCGTTTTATGAAAAACTTAAATGTAAAAAGTAAATATTGTGTTTCTATAAAAGAATATATTTTTTTCTTATTAAATTATGTATATACTAGCGGACACGGGCGGCTTCTCTTGCTTGAACTAAACGAATATTTATTAAATATATTTATGAAATTATTTTCAGTTTAGTTTTGGTGAATTAAAATAAACCATGAAACACGTGTTCAATGTAATATTTTTTAGAGTCTTAATTTAAAATTAAAAAAATAACGGTGCCAAATCAAAAAAAATTCCATACACACTTTCAACTCCCGTTTCAACTTCATCGTTTAAAATAATATGAAAAACTGATTTTTTCAAATATAGCAAGCAATAAGCCAATATTTTTCTAATTTTATTTTATGTAATTTTAATAATAGTTTTGTATCTAAATATTGCCTATTTTTTATTTAATTTAAATAATAGAAAACGTCTATACATAAAAGGCCTTAATTGAAAGTAATGTTTGATATGAAATACATAATAAAACAGCATTAATTTGTTGATCACAAATATGTAAATAAGCGCGATATGTAAATATAAAATTTGAAAGAAATTATGTTTTTATAAATATTATGACTATAAGTACATGTGACGACTTAATAGGTATTAGTAAAAAAATATTTCTCTCTTTTATCTTTGATCTTTATCCGCTCTGCTTTAGTTTATAACAATTAATTATTCTTTTCTTACTTTGCTTTTGTCTTAGCACGTATTCACTCTTTTATATATTTTATGTGGCTGTCGATTATACAAGTAGCGGAAGTCAAGGAACACTTTATGTTTTAAATGTTTTTTTTCTGTCTCTACATTTGGTGATCACTTAATACAAATGCAATGTCTAAATTACATTTCGCGGACTGTATATTATTTAACTAGGTATTTTTATTAAAATACTAGGAGACCTAGTATTTTAATATTTTTAATCATACCAGTCAGGATTTGAGAAATTTAAAAAAATATCTCAATTGACGTCAATTGCATAAACAACGTACAGGTAAATCCAGGTTTCACGACATTAACGAACTTTATTATGATCTTAAGGTCCCTATAAATTATTATTTTTTACATCTTTACATTGATAATGACGTCATTTAACTGTAAACAAATTTAATACGCGGTCGCTGTGTGTAGTTATAATAATATTTTTTGTTTTTTTAGTCGAGTTGTAAAGCAAACTAAATCTAACATAACAAGTTTAATATTTTGTTAATTTTTTAAATAAAATCTATGGCGGAGATTTTATAGAAAATTGAGGAAAGCAGTCGTGGTATGACTCTTAGTTAGCATTACATTACAATTTAAACTATTAAAATATATATTATAGTTAGTAGTTTAGAAAATGGCTGCCGAGTTCTATCGTTACAAAATAAAAACGTATTAGAGAATCTATTCTTTATACATCAATAATAATGAAATAAAAAAATATATAATATATATTTTAATTAATGAAATAAACAGTATACAATATTATATTACTAACTTTTAATATTTGGACTATTATTTCCCTTAACATTTATTTTAATTTTGATAATTCAACCTATGAATTGTTGACTTATTTTAGAAACTACTAATGGTATATAACGTTTCTATATAATGCTTTCATATTATTTCGTTCAGTGAAAAAAAATCGGTTAAATGCGAGTCGGATAGATCTCGGCTTATAAGTATTTTGTTTTTTTTTTCAGCGTGAAGCTGAAAAAAAATTAAAAATTTATTCATTACAAAATGATTTATCAAAATCTTTAAATATAGATATACTAAAATAACGAAAAAAGATCTCCTAAATATACCTACCCTACTTATATCCGAAATACCTGCCCTTGACAAGTTCACTTTTTACGGAACGCGGTCAGTTCTATTAAAGAAACCGATACAATATAGTTCTTAGTTGTATACCAAGAGACCACGTGTGTTGCGTCAGCTACACGCCTCTATTTAGTTAGAGTCTATCGGGCGCGAATATTAGAACGGCGAGAGCACTGCCACACTGTTCACTGTATGCAAGGCCGTTGAAGTATCATTTTATTTGTTTAAAAATCTGTTAAGTTTTAATCTAAGATGTTGTAGTTAGTAGCCCTGTAAAAATAAATGTATTTTAACTAAAATAGCGTCGGCGTAGGAGTAGGGGACGTACTCACCATAGTATAGTCTTGTGCTCGTCTCAGAAAAGTTGCCAAAAAAACAATTAACGCTGAAAAATTAAGAAAAAAACCTTTTTAACAATAAATTCTATCCACCTAGTAGTAGGGCTACTACATCGGGATAAAATCTAACTCTTAAAAATACCTTGGGAACCTAATGTTCTGTTCCCGTCTTTTCATCAAATTCTTGACGCGTTGCGTGTTGTGTCGGGACTCAACGCCGTGCTTTGCTTTTACCAGGTTACCAGTTTATATTAAATATTTCTTTCTTCCGAGTGGGAATCGAATCCACAACCGATTTTTACAGTCACACGCTCGTGCCCTTGCGCTTTTAAATAAAATTTTGTACTTGGTTAATACACATTAATGCAACTTTATTATATTAAGTTACAATATAGGGAAAGCAAATGGAAAAGTCTTTAGCTATTAAAGTTTTTCTTCTAACTTAAAAATATTTTTTAAGAACTGTTATTTCCTTTCGATTAGCATTAAATTGTAAGGAAAACCGGTATGTACAGAATTCTCGGGATATAGAAGGTATCAATTAACTATTAATTTCAATTTCTCGGGCCTCGGAGAATAAAAAATAAAAAAAACACCAGTTTCTTGTTTCCGTAATCGTTCAATAATTAAAAAATATATGTTCTGAAATGATTAGTTATTTTAATATTTACCTCACAAGTGTATTTTCTTGTCGTTCAGCTTAAGATTATGCAAGTTGTTGGATAAAATCATTTATTCATTTTATTTATTTTTCAACTTCACACTGTATACCGCGTGTAGAAGGGCAGACAAAGGGAGAGCCTAGTATTAAAACACTCCGCTCTCCACTTTCCGCCGAATTCTGGAGAACGCCACGTTTTGCCTAGATTCCAGAGCGAGTTAATGCAGATATTTTTTATTTCCTCAAATGAGGATCTAACCCACAACCTGACGCGTTTACAGTCACACTTATTTTAAGCTTCACTAAACCTACGTCATTATAACGAATAAAATCACATGTTTCCTATTTTTTAAGACAATACCCAAAATAAATAAACAAATACTAAATTTTTCCTTAAAAATAGATTATATTCTTCCTATTTCCTCGTTTCCTTCAAGGGCTTTTTATCAATGTCCCTAATTTGAGTAGTTCACGTCAATTTTATAAACTATGGCTTATATAAGTTAAATATTTTTGTTTGTAAGTTATCTAATTTCATATTTATGATTGTGTTTATAGTTGAATGCTACGTAAAATGACGATGTAGTATCTACACACATGTTATCTCAGATTAGAACGATTTGTTCGTGAATTCATACACTTGTATTAAACATACATTTCGACGGTCTCTGTGTAAAGTGTCCAAAGTAAAAATTGCAATTATCATTTATTGTTGTTTTGAACAACGAATAATATAGTAGGTAGTTTTCAATTACATACAAAATTATTTCTTTAAAATTTTGAAATAAAATATATTAAGAATATACTTTTTAATAGTTTAAAGGGGTGATAAAAATATTTGACACACAAAAATTGACACACATGACAATACAAGCGTACAATTCAAATTTTTATACACTTCTAAGGTTTTCTTAAGGTTTTGTTTCATTTAGTCAAACTCTTATATTTTCTTTTATGTAAATACGTAATTTTCGGTAAAATATTTTTGAAAATCCACGTTTACTCTCTTTTTTTGTGAAATATGATTAAATTGTATAATGTTATAGTGAAATATAATTAAAATTTCAGTTTCCATACTTTCTCTTTTAAAAATTTCTAACAAAAATCAATAAATAACGCCTCTCTCTACATTAGACGCCGTAAAGTGAATACAAATAAAAGTTATATCGCGATCTCATCTCGTAACGTTCACATAACGCGATAACGATAAACCTATCTCTGAATGTTTATTACAGGTAGCCGTTGTTGTTTTTGTTTTAATATAAATAAAAGAAGTTTATATAAGGTCAGTAGTGGTACAGGGGCTCAAAGTGTGACTGTAAAAACGACTGGTTGTGGGTTCCATCTCCATTCGTGGATATGACCAAGGCAAAAGCCCTGTGAGTTCCGACACTCAACACGATTTACTCAAAACTCGAATTTTTGAGTAAGTCGGAGTGTCTTAGCAGTAGCATAACCTTAACCCTCTGCCTATCCTACTGCGTGCGGGATACAGCGTGCAGCTGATTTTTTTATATAAAAGGATAATAAATTAAACTGAAGTGTGTGTAAGTTATACATTTAATCTGTTATATTTATTTATATTCATTTTAATTTTTAAACAATATGTTAATATACATATATAACATATCAATGGAGATTATCATACATACAAATAAAATACATATAATATTAGACAAGAAAAAATATATGATACTTTTTCCTTATTAAACTTGTCTATAGATATCTCTACATAAGTACCTACATACAGTATTAATAATTCATGATATCTTATTATAGCCTTACGCCCATAGCAGTGTACGCAGAGGGAACCTGGGAATCTAGTGTTGAGATACCCCGTCCACTTCCGTCCCCCACTTTCCGCCGAATTCTAAATGCATTGAGTATTGTATGGCTGTAGTCTACGCCGCGCTTTTCCTCGAAGTCAGATCAAAGGTGTTTAAATATTAAATATTTAATTTCCTCGAATGGGATTCGAACCTGTCTCGTTTACAGTCACACACTTGTTCCCCTGCGCCACAACTGGCCTCATTCTTATTATATCGATATCTTAGTATATTGATAAACTAAATACATTACATATATCACTGTAATAATGACAATACAATAAAATTAGTACTGAAAAATGTATTAAATAAAATGTTTTATCTAATCTCATAACCTCAACATCTCAATACATATAGAGATAGATCCAACAACATAGTAGAGATGTCAATTCAACCCAAATAAATTTAGACGTTACAAATTAAACATACGCTTTAACGGAATCCAAAATGAAAAAGAAAAAAAAATCGAAACCAAACTAGATTAACCAACGGTACAAAAAAACGTATGTTCCTCGGCGCAGTCGCAGGCTTTCCACGTCGTGACGTCGAATGAGTCAGGCGGCGGGCGCGTTGCGGGCCGACCAATGGTAGCGTTTATACTCCATTAATATATACTACGAGAGGGACCGCCAGCGCTCAAACTTTGTATACACGCGGTGTAGAACGCACGTTCCCCAGCTATCAGTCTCGGTCAGTCAGTCACGTATCTTATACGACGATTGCTTTAAGTGATTTGTGCTCATTTACCTTTTGGATATAATCGTGAGTTATTTTTTTTTTAATTTCTTCTTTATTTATATATTAGACTGGTCGTCGGTCCTTCGAGGATATGTCACAGGGTTTCGGTCCGTGTTAGATTCAGGATAGAGGCTAGACTCGCGTGTTCAGCCAACGGATGGTTGATTCGCGTGTGATCCATGGTAACTGCGGTTCAATGTTTATTATGGTTTATTTACCTCTATTGAATATCAGATAAGTAAACATTAAGGTAAAAGGCTTGAAAGCGCTCCATGAACTTTTAAGGTTATGCTTCATACGAACATTGAAGACTTACAGTACCTTCTAAGTAATAGGTATAATTTTAAAATATATGCATTTTTCTTGTTTATTTCTTATTTTGTACGTTTAATTAATTAAAAAATATTAATTGAGCGTTAAAGATAAAATATGTAAAACAAACAAAAAATTGTTCGGATTGCGCGCGGCTGTACAATACGTTGCACTTGCATTACTAAATTCATAAGTTATATAAGTTACATGGCCATATTTTAACAATTATTTTACCGCCTAAGTTATCTTATCTGTAGGATCTTATCAGTTACGTCAATATCGGCGCCAGTGGAGATTAAGATATATCATATCAGGATTTTGGAGAAATGCAAGAGTACTTTCGTAATCTTCACCGATATCTCGTGTGATCAGTCATGTCCCACCGATATCTTTAATTAAAGTTACCACCAATAAAAAATATATGGTCATAAAATGTTATTGGTAATTGAATGTTGATTATACCTATACACATTGGGTAGATATATATATAATTTATTTTATATAATCTTAAATAGAAATTAAAATTATAAATAAAAAAAAAGAAAAATTAACTAAAACACTGAATCGTAATCGAGTTTAAATCATATTAAATCTATTAAATTTATATATATACCTAAATAAAAAAATAGGAAAAAAGGGTTAAATATTTTTGGAAAGGCAATAACCGTCAGCAAAACTATCATTAGATTAAATTGTGATTTTTGAAGCAGTCGTTATGAAATAGAATTTATATTTTCCAGTATAGCCTCAGAACGACGACAACGAACGACTCTACATTTTTCCCCTATATTATTTTTATGCGTTTTCATAATAGTTAAGTAATATATAATTTACTTTATACACGTTATAATACGTAATCACTATTGTATGTTTATCTTGTCAATCATTCATTACGTGAATCACCTCTCAGGGTCGTTATTAAACGACGGCCATATTTTTTTATAGTTACAAAGTTATTCTGTGTCAATATAATTACGAAAATATCATCAGAAAAATATAAATTACATATTAAATATCATTAAATATTTAAAGTTAAATATTACTAATGTAAAGGATAATCAATTAGTGTTAAAATGAAACTACAGAAATGATATTACAAAGCAAACATACGTCAAATGGATTTTTTTATATTAATAGATATTTTGGCAAACTTTAAATATTAGCATCAGATACTGTAAAAATCCCCTTTCATTTTTTTTATACATAACTATAATTTCTACTTTGATTTACTATGTTTTTTTTTTATTTTTTGCTTAAGCATGAAAGGTCAAGTCCGTTCGTTCTCTATAACGTAAAGTTTGAAAAGCGCTCTCTGTATTCTCTTTATATCATTAATAAATTTGTAATTTTCTACTTCACAAGTTTACCTTAAAATATAGACTTATATGTATTTAAAGTATTTTAAATACTCTCAAAATATAGAAAACTATAATAACCGATGTTTGACTCAACTCAATTAATTTTCGCCGTAGAGTTAGTGACTAATAAAATTGCACTGCCTCGTATGTGGAATACGGAGAACGAAGTGTTTCAACACTAGATTCTCTTTACCTACCCTGTCATATAGCAACGAAAAGTAAATCGTAAATGAAATATTAAAAAAAAATCACTAAATCATAAAAAATACCAAGCTGAAATTATTTTTTAAATTTATGCAAAAAATAAATCGCCTGATGAAATTGTAATATGTTGTAAAAATGAAAATGAATAAAAAATATAATGTAATAAAATTTAATTAATTTTGTAGAGTGCATTTAAATTTTAAATTGACTTGATATAATCAAAGAGTGTCTTCACATTTATAATACTTTTTGCTTATTTTAATTTCATTTTATTCTAGAAAAGTGAAATATAAAAAATAATAAAATCTCTATGTAAAAGACTTCAACGGGATTTCATTCTTCTAACTTTAGTTTATCATTGTTTTAATTTTTCTACTATCTATTTTTGTTGTCATTACCGTGAATGCTACTTTATAATAAATATAATTAATCTATAAATGTAAATAATCTAAAATAAATAATAACAGTATTCTTAACATCAGCATTGGCTATTCTGCTCTAGCTACATATAAGTTTCGAATTAAGAGCGCTAGTGTTTTTTTTTAATTTTAAACTCGTTTTTTAATAATTATCACAGAGTATGTTATAGTTGTAAAATTATTGAATTTTGTGATATACATACATTGAAAATCTTTGAACACTCTACGAATATAGTTTTAATGTAAATATTGTCAATCCAGTCGTGGCGCAGCGGCACGAAGTGTGACTGTAAAACCGACTGGTTGTGGGTTCGATCCCGATGAAATATTTACTTACATTTATATTTCCATTTCTTTGCTCTGGTGTCGAGGGAAAGCGCGGCGTTGAGTTCTGCCACTCAACACGCAATGCCTCCAGAATTCGGCAGAAAGTGGGGAAATTGTCTTAACACTAGGTTCCCTGTGCCTACCCTGCTGTGTGCGGGAAACAGCGTGAAGTTGAAAAAAAAATATCAGTCCAATCCGATTAACCTATATGATTTTGGTTTATGAATGAATTTAACTGGATCTATATAAAAATTTGTTACACCAATATAAATAAGTACCAGAAAAACTACTGTATAAAAATAACAGGTAAAATTTATAGTACTATTCTAAAAGAACATGATTCGGACCGATTCAATGATTTTTAATGGTAATGTTGTTAGAAAACGCCATAAAAGTCAAGTTATTCTCTATTATCTCCCATCATATTGAATAGTAGTCATTAAAACCAGATTAAATGGTAATAAATAAGACACAAATGTCGGCATCTTCTTGTTATAAAATTTAAATAATTTTGAACACCTGGCAGTGTAACCTGACACCGCAGACGGGCGCACCGGTATAAATTATAAATTAAAAAAAAAACTAAAGTGATAATAAAATAAATTATAAATTTAATTTATTGTCACTTTAGTTTTATTTAAATATGTGAATATCATATTTATTGTTTACACGTGTCTTTTTTTAATTAAAAAAAGTTAAATTTATAAATTATATTTTTTTATTGATACTTACAATTATGTTTTTATAATAATATAAAGAAGTTTCTATTAATAAACTCAATAATAATAAAAAATGATGACCATATAGCGTTCTTGGAACAAATATATCGAATGAAAATATTTTTACCTTAAAGTAGTTTGGTAATATTTACCATAAACAATATTTGTTTTTTTACTCATAACCACTGAGGTTACAATAATTTAACGTCTTAAAAACGGAATCGGGTAAAAACTAAATGATTCACTGTCTTACTTAGCTTGCAAGAAGAAAAACGATTTGTAATTTTATATATTTTACTTAAAGTTCCTTTTGCTATAACTTTAGATTAATTGAGTATATTTCGAAGTTAATATTAAAATGACTCAAAAAATATTTTTAATCACTTCAGAAATTGAATAAATCAGTCATTCCAAATGTTAGAAATGTTTTATTTAAAGTGAGATACATCAACATGAAGAATAGGAAATAATCTTTAAATAACTTGTACAAATATTTTATCTTTCATTTTAATTTCTTTGCTGTTGTAAAAAGATAAATCGAGGCGTAGAATTCCGCCTTTCAACACGAACGTCTCGAAAATTAGATAGTGCACGGCCTATAAGCTGTCTAGGTTTCGCCTGCCTACGCTTCAATATGTGGGTTACAGCGTAACATATATACAAATATAAGTTTTTCGCTTTAATTAAAATCATGTTCCCCACTTTCCGCCAAGTTCTGGAGGCGTTGTGTGTTGAGTGGCGGTACTCAACGCCGCACTTTGTCTCGACTTCAGAGCGAAGAAATGAAAATATAAATGTAAGTAAATATTTTATCTCCTCGAGTGGGGATCGAACCCACAACCAATCGATTTTACAGTCACACTCGGTGCGGGATACAGCGTGAATACAGCTGATTTATTTTTTTAAAATCATGTAGGTACATGATTCAAATACATATATAGAGTATATACAGTCGTTCGACATTTGTGATGTAAACCAACTCCGCGCCATTACCAGGAAATTAGTGCACTCGTCATCTGACCTACCCCACTAATTTGTCCCACGAACAGAGCAATGTACGCTTCCTACATCATGCTTTACGATATAAATTATATTTACGAAAGTGGAAATTCGAGAATTTTTGACATTCTATATATTAAATTACTTTAAATTATATTTGAGGCCAGTCGTGGCGAAAGGCCATAAAGTGTGACTGAAAACGCGAAGTGAGTTTGATTCCCACTAGAGGAAATGAAATATTTCATATTTTCGTTTCTTCGCTCTGGTGTCGAGGAATAGTGCGGCGTTGAGTTCCGCAACTCAACATGCAATGTCTCCAGAATTTGACGGAAAATGGGGAATGGAGTCTACTGCTGTGAGCGGATTACAGCGTGACGCTAAAAAAAACAATATTTATCTAAAATAAACTACAGAGATGAAGTTGTAATTAAGCTAATGTATTAGATAATGCCCCTTCTTCTAAAAAGATATAAATTTACAGAACTATATTATTATTAAAACTAGATTAGATATTACTTTGCCCATTTAACTTATCTATTTAATTTAGAAAATTATTTCTAAAAAAATAAAACATTTTAGAATTTAGTACGTTCGTTTAAGCTATAGCTACTCCCATCAAACAGCCGAGACTCAGCGGCGACTGCCAACGATCCCACCAACCGGCCTAACTGGCTTGGTATTATGAAAATTAAACACCATATACTTATAACGTGTTGTAGGAATTACGAAGTGTACTTTTTATAGACACGGAGTGAATAGTAAACGATATAATATTAGATACTCTCATGTAGCATTTCCCTTTTCCTCGCTAAAGAATATGGCGATTTCCAATAAATATAGTTGAAAAAAAATGTAATATCTGGCAGAGATTGCTTAAAGCAATAAGACCGCCTTTGCATACGTGTTTTTTCTTGTTTATTTATGTTGTTCATTTTTTTTAATATTTCTTTGTGTGCAATAAAGTTTATTGTATTGTATTGTAATTTCGTTTGGCTGAAAGAAGACTGTCAAAGAGGGGACCCCCCGGGATAGGTTTAATTTATACTTGAGTCAAAGGTCTTAGGCATTTCTTTCAGCTCCTCATCTTCAAACGCGATGGGCTGGGATGGGCACGGTGAATCCTAAGTAGTTTCTTCTCGCAGTGTTTTTCTCGTACAAGAATCGAATCTGCAATCAAGATAATGATCGAGCCATGACTTTGCAAAAATGTTTATAATATATCCATAATAAATGTGCTTTCGAAACATAATCTAACGGAAACGCGCCCGTTTTGACATTCCCACACAAATTACGATTAAGAGAAAAACTAAAGACGCAAACTGACATCGTAAAACGGAAATTATATATTTTTAAACGCGATCGTTGCCAACTTTTCACCTTAAACTTGTTGGCGAGCTTCGTTAGCGCCTGACTGCCTGACTGCTTCATAAGCCAATAAAGCTTCATATTAAAGTTGTTATAAAACCTCGATCTCAAATAAACATTTATTAGAAATAAAACAATACAAACATCTTAAGAATTCTACAGATTAAATATTGCTAAATACATAATATATATTAGAGTAAAAAAATACAAATCAGCTCTATATTAAGGTATCTGAATGTATTATATTATAATTTCGCAGTATCAAACAGTCGTAATCACTGTAAATAACTCATGTTGCAACCAAAACCTCAATTACCTAGTTCTCTAAATCATATAAGATATCGCAATAATGACGTAGATTAATTGAAACATTTATAATTAAGAGTAGCGCACTTAACGATATATATAAAATGTAAAAATATTTAGAAATATGATTATATTTCTCTATTAAAGTAAATATATTAAATAGTAGCATGACTACTTTATTAATAAATCTAATAATTAGGAATGCAGTCTGTATCTATTGCTTAAAACTTTTTAATTGGTTAAAAATTTGATTATGAAAAAACATTAAACGAACATAATATTATGGCAACATTTTTAAACCTTAACACCCCAAACAAACAAAAAGCTGTGTTAATCTGATTAATAGAAAAAAAATCATAAATACAAACATAATTCATATAAATATAAACAATAACGATAAATAAAGAAAATTGACACTCAATCAACGCTATAATTTCACAACTATAATTGGAAAACTAACTCGAATTACATGCAACAAATGATTTAATTCAAGATTTCAAATCAATGAACAGAAACGCGTGTCCGGCCTCTGTCTCTCCGTCGTGAGCAGTGAAAGGTATCTTAATTAAATCGATAGCAAGCTGCTTCCACTAAGATTAATTTTGCCACACCGAAGCCTCTCACGATCTCTCTACCTCGTTTATACGGAAACAAACGCAATTCTTATCTTAGAGCCTATAAATTACTATTTTATATAATATTTTTTTATTAAATATAAATTAAGTTGTTAGGGTCTATAGGGGGTTTTAGGTGTAGCGAATAACCTGGTTAGGGGAGATGAATGACGTATCATTATGCTCTCCCTACTTTTTGAAAAAATTGAGATAATAAATTATATTTAGTATATATCTGTATCCTATAGCATTTTAAAGTAATGTTAAACTTCCAACTACGACTTAACTAAATATATAAAATAGAAAGTTTTGTTCAAAATCTATAATATATATAAAAAAGGTGATCTTCCCTAAAAACATATAATTTTTGAAACAGATGCAACAGATAGCAGTATTTATATAGATATCGTGAAAATGTTAAGTAATTAAGTGTAATAATACTAAGAATGGAGGGTGAACAGTCAGACAAGGGCGTGGGCAACTTCCTTGATTTTATAAATTGCAAGTTGTTTTTTTGTTTGTTTGTATCGGAAATCAAGTTTAAATTTTCCATGGCATTATAATATGTATTTAATTATATAGAATGTACATATTTTTTACATAAGAAAACTTTTTGTTTTTTTTTAGTGTCACATATCCGAAAATTTGCATATTTTATTTTATTAATATATAAAATGAGGAACGGAAGGTCACAATGGAAACGAAGCGAGATACAGCTTGAAGCTATACAAATAATATAATTTAATATAGTGGGACAGCATCTAATTGTAAACTGGATTCGATCCCATAATAATATTTAAATTATTTTCTTTTTCCTGCATAAGTGCAGTATTATATTATTTAATTACATACAATGTTAGTCCATTAGGTCATTCGTTACGCATTCGATAATTAGACAGTGTGAGCGTAGTGCCTCAACTCTGTTCACTCTGCCTTCACTTCTATCCGAGAAAAAGGATGATGTTACTTATTTTATTGAAATTTTAAATTCTAATTTATACGTAATAATATTCTAGCGTTAATACAATTTGTTAATTTTTAAACAATATATAATATCATCTACATGCATCCATCTCGAAATGCAAAACTATCACAAAGACATACAGACATACATATATATACATATAAATGTTCACAATGTTGCAGCTGTCAGTGTCCTGGATAATTTTAACGTGACATGTGACACACCGTTCTATGCGTGCGACCGTGTGTTTATCTTTGTTAGATACTAATTACAATTTCAATTAGTCCTGGTATGTTTAAAAGGGTTCAATATATTGCTTTAAGAGCCATCTTTTACATACAAAAATACTAAGATGGACAACGTTTGACGAATTTAAACACAAAAACGATATACGATATAATATAATTATAGCTGTAATCAATTGTTTTTTATGATTCTTAATTTCACGTATGCATATTATTCTATAAATTAACACGTAATGTTTCGAAATCGAAAGGAATATTAAGAACGGAGTGTTTTAATACGATTTTATTTCTACCTACGTTACTATATGCGGGATACAGCGGGAACAAAAAAAATATCTTGCATTAAATATTATTTAAAATAGCACATCGTCAGCTTAGAGTGTAAACCTGCTAAATCAGTTTTTTTTTTCTTTGAAAATATATCATTCGAAAGTATAAAAAAATAAAAAAATCTTTTCATGTAATATATTTCATATAGTAGTGAATAAAAATCAAAATCTTCGAAGAATAAGACCCGGTGTCAAATAGAGGTAGTTTTAGCGCTTGCGGCGTCGTGTAGTCTCCGCCTGTAGCACACACGTACACCCAACGCCACGTAAGGTGCGTACAGAACTGGACATTTACATAAATACATGTAAATACATGTAAATTAACATTTTCTGTATTTACATTTTACATGTACTATAGTATAGTTTAGATAAAGATAAATTTTGTATATAAAATTTTATCTCTAAGACTTATTATTTATAGTCTTTAGTTAGTTATTGAATGTGGACAAAATTATAGGATATCGTATCACAAATAACCGATATTAAATCTTACATAGTAATATTAGTTGGTTATTTTCGGTTAGCTTCGTTGTAATTGAGGCAAATTACGCTCGATCAATCTAAAAGTAAACTGTTTTTAAGTAACGAGGCTAGAAAACTACTAACTAGGCTGAATGTGAACGTATCGGCGTATCTTAGAATACTTTACATTCTATTTCCAACATTTATTATCTTTAATAAGCCCTACTCATCACCCGTATGTGATGATGATTACACCGTTTACTAACCTTAAAAAAAACTGGCCATGTTCTACTATAATAGAGGTCTCTACCCCATAATGGATAGTAATTGGTGATTAAAAGCTATTAATATATAATAAAAAGCGGTTTTACACGGTTCAATCTAAACGCACCCTAACGAGTGCGTTGCCAAGAAGTCTGCCGCGACGCACGCACACTCGCGCACTAATGTGAAACTCGATACACGCACACTAGCCGCGGGGAAATCAGTCGGCCTGCGCGTACGCAATGTTAAAAAGGCCCTATATACATTTTGTAGTGAATATACTTACTATGTTGCTTTATGAAAATTAAATTTATTATCTTGTTTTGTTATTATTCAATATTTTCTGTAAAATACTACTGTCGTTGAACTTAAAATGGTTGATAATTTAAAATGCAATTTACGCATCCGTTTCTCAAAATAGGACCATCGCACATCTATATTTTAGAAATGAAACGACGATATGTCAGTTGTTTCCTTTTGATATTACGGTTCCATTAAATATTATGTATGTGGCAAGCTTTTAAAGTTCAAAGATGTAATAATATAAATAATCTGTGCCAAATCAAAATGAAAGTTAACATCAAGAATTATAGTAACATTATTTAAAATAAACTAAAATGTTTATATCTTTTTCAGTGCGCATTTGTTTATTTTTATCTGTTGTAACTTAAGATTATTTAATTATTTATACTTTACAAACTTCTTATATATTTTAACTTTTGCTTATTTGGGTCAGATATTCGATATCCCCGATAGAGTCCCCGCGAAGGGCGGCCGTGTGATTGATGTTTATATAAATGATAAATTAAAAGAACAAGCATTATTCATCGTCGAGAAATGCATAGTGCATTGTTTTATTGTACCTCGGACCTCGGTATCTGAATGTGATAAATTAACAGTCATACAAAGCTGTGCTTTAAGTGTTTATAAACGTGTTATTTTTTTATATAAATAAAAGAATATTGTAATGTGCAATTTAAAAATTTTAAATATTCACCTATCTAATGTTAAAATTGTAAAATGGAGAACACGATAATGTCAGAACCACCGGTTCGACTTTAAAAACTATTTTTGTGTTAGATATTCCATGCATTGAGAAGCTTTTTGATTAAATAATTCAAAAAATAAAGACTTCACTAAAATATTAGATCCTTTTAAGAAGAGTTGTTCAAAAGGAATTTTGCAAAAGGAAAGGAGAGTAGTATATTTATAAACGAAGTGGTATGAAATAAAATTTGTCTCCAGACACAGTGTAGGACATCCCTAGAGCTATAAATTGTCACATGAAACGCTCTAAAAATATATTCGATAGATGATCGTGTTTATTAAAATTGATAAAGTACTACTTTGGTGGGTGCCTTATATTTAGATTTTATATTTTTGTTTTTATATTCACATGGTAAGCTATAATTGTGTGCTTGACTACCTACTAGGCCAGCTTTGAGGCCAGTCGTGGCGCAGGGACACAAGCGTGTGACTATAAACGTTACAGGTTGTGGGTTCGATTGCCACTCGAGAAAATGAAATATTTAATGTTTTCATTTCTCTGGTGGCGAGGTAAAGCGCGGCGTTGAGCAACTCAACACACAATACCTCCAGAAATCGGCGGAAAATAGAGAACGTAGTGTCTTAACGCTAGGTTCCCTCTGACATGAAGAATATTATAAAACTCTCTACCAGAATGAAACGACGGAATACTTTGAAATCATTCAATTTCTTAAGGCGAAACTAAAGCGATACATCACTTAATTTTAAAATGAAGAAAAAAACCGCGAGAATAAAAAATCTGAATATATACATTAATGCTTGTTACAGAAGACAGCTTTATTTCTCTTATTGAAGTGCAGTCACACACTAGAATTTATGGCAATGTATAATAAGTTAACAACTTTATATCAATTGTAGACTGTCTCAACGATCCATGCCTATAAATACTGAAATCATCAATTTGTTCTTTCTCATGTTTCATCTTGTTTAACATTATTTTCTTGCCGCTGTATCTCGCCAATAGCAACATAGGAGAGGGAACCTGAGAAAAATAGTGTTAAGACACTTTGTTCCCATTATTTCATTTAATCGAATGGTAATTGAACTCTTGTTCTCTTGCACTACAGACAGAACGGCCTTACGAAATATTCAAATTAAAAATTATAATATATTCATAGAAATAGTATTGAAGTATTCGTCTGTAATTTTTCATAAAAAGAAGATTCACGCTTCTGAGCGCACAGCAGTGTAGACAGGAACCTAGTCTTAAGACACTCGGTTCCCTACTATCCACCCAATTTTCGAGACATTGCGCGAGAGACATCAACATCGCATATTGTCTAACGAAAAGACTTGAACACAGTAAAATTACAATATTTCTACCAACGCGTATAATTAATAACTTAAATATTTTTTAAAATGCAATAATAGCACAAAAAGAACTAGGTCAATTTCCATATTTTCAGTTGCAAGCGCACACACACACACACAACGGTATCTATGTATACAATATAACATACATTTCATTATACTCTACGTATATGTGAGTAGTATGCGTGCGAGTCGTCACATTATTCAAAGCGAATAGCATTGAAAGTACGTTGACACGGCCGACGCAGGACAATAGTAGACGTCCATCACACGTTATATATATTAAAATGCTATCTATATCTATCTATTGCAACTGATTGTTGCATCTCTCTCTCATAAGTGAGTTTTGATTTTGAATAGCTTAGAAATGTCATTGAATATAAAGTTGTATTTTATATGAAAATATTTTAACCGGATTAATCGCGTATATTTAGGATTATAAATTTTTGGAAACCCGACGTTTTGAACACTTTGCAGTAGACCGTGGTCACGGGTAGTCTACCCAATGTGTAATAATCGTGAAAATCCAAGAACTTATTATATATATTATAGTTATATATATTTTTTTTCGTTATGAGGCCGTCTAGATTAGAATTTGTGTTTTATTAAGCTTAAAAAGTAAACATATAACAGTGACGTTTGCGTTTTTTTTGTAAACAGAAATAGAAGTTTCATGTGTTTAAAAAAAATTCAACGAAGTAAATAGGAATATTTAATTGTCTATTTATAATTTGAAATCGTTCAGATTTACTTTTGTGAGGAAGTAGAACTTTTATATAATACATACTTAGGTATACTTAGCATTGCAGTCGACAGCGGCCTCGGTATCTGACCGGTATCGAACCCGCGTCGTCTCGAGGCCCCGCCGACTCACGAAATAAATACAGTGCATTCCATTTATCTCACATCGCAATATTCTTCTGGCCGTGACTTTGATATAAATATATATGTTGTACTTATTGGGAAAATTATAAAAATATGCTTACATGTTTTAAAGGGTTATGATTTATATTTGATGTAGATATTTTCAACAAGATCACAATTTTAATATTGGTTATGAATTTCATAATGCTCCTCTAAACTTAGTCAAAGCAGCACTGTTCAGATCCAGTAATTATTCATGATAAAATATATTAATAATGAGATAAAAATAAATAACCACTTTGTATCTCATTTCAAATAACTATCGTAACATCACTCTCGATTTGGCGCCTTTATAATTACACAGATAAAAAATAAAACAAAGCTCAAAATGTATTTTTAGAATTATTCCTAATAAAATAAATTCTATTTATTTAAGAATGAAATAAGTTATCATAAATATTCTTATATTAATGGTTAATATAAATATTAAGCTCATAAAATATTAAATACTAAAATTAATATTTATTTGATAAAAATTAATTTACATAACATGTTTCAAATGCGAACGTTACAAACCGTAAAATGTTAATAATATTTTAATTATTATATATATTTATTTAATTCGTCTAGAACAATCTTATTTATGAATGGAATGCCCACACGCTCGGCGCGTGAATGAAAAATTATTAAGCTCTCGGAGTGATAAGAGTATATTTGGAGAATTGCCAGATTTAAAGCTCTCACAGAACATCCAAGGATTGTTTAACAATAAATAAAAAGTTAATGTTTCTGACCAGACGGCGTTGACAACTTTACTTATTTGCCAGACGATATAACAAGATTATAAAAATACGACTGAGACACCATTTATTTTACATTTTGAAATTATTAATGTATACATAGATAAGTCGCTACAGATACTCCATAAAATGTTACTTCAAAATTTTAAAAAATCATACTGTAATAGTTGACAAACATATTGTCGTTTAACATTTTTACTTATTCTGTGTAACAAAAGTAAATACTAACACATTATATAATTATAATATATATTATTAGGGGTTTGTGTAAAAACGTAGACAAAAAAGTTTCTAAGAAAAGATTATTTATATTACATGTTAATCAAAATGTTATTGACCTCATCAGCTGTTTGAGACGGATATGGTTTTTTTAAGTAAGAAAATTGTAAAACAGGTAAATTTGAAATAGTAAAAACTTCTCTCTCTTATCTTCTATATTTGAACTATTTACACATTATATGAGAGTAGGCGAATAAAGCCTCATTCAAAAATTATCTGTTTTTATTTCCAGATTTTTAATTTTATAAATTTTATTTCTAATATATAGTCATATAATATTCTAATTAAATAATTAAATCCTATAATTAAAAAAAAACAATTTTGTCAAGGTTCGCGGGCTCATGTGGGTCAGTGACTCTAAACAGGTTTAGCAGATATTACGCAATGTACACAATAGTATATCGTGATCTCAAGTAGCGTTTACATTACGCAGGTGATATATTGTGGTAATCATGAAAAAGTGACAATTTAAATTGTATTAAAAACATATAAACAAAGGATTAATTAAATTACAATAATTGTAAATTGGGTAAAAGACTAGAATCTGTGTCTTAAAAAAATAAAAAAAAAATGACATTTTGATTTCGCGGTAATGGCTCTAGAAACTATTGAGGGGTTAGATTTTATTTTAAGAAATAAAACTTTTAATGTTAAGTAAATTAGAAATTTCACAAGATCAAAGACTGCAGATGTGTTGCGTTAATTATTATTAGTGGTGCATAATTTTGGCGGCACTCGACGACATGACACATTAATCACTAGAAGGTACGTCTCCAGATATTGCCTTTTATTACATTTATATTAAAATTAAATACCCGTTGAAGATAAATTATACACAATTAGAAGATTTTATATTTTCTGATTTTCTTTTTATTTCTTAGAAGCTTCTGTTTAAGCAACACGCGTACAATATATTAAGAAATATCTATGACTAATATAGTATATTATATACATAGATTATATCACCTCCACTCATTAAGATAATATGCGGATATTCTATAAATAACAAAAGAAAATAACAGAGCTGAGTTATATAAATAATTGCAATAGTGAATTCTCTCGATATTGATTCATGGGTTTTATTTAAAGCATTATTTTGTAATTAGACCGCGTTTACGTCAACAGCGTAGGTAGGTATTTTATTTTTGTTATATTAGTACATTTGTTTTGTTTGCGGTTTCCTCCAAAGCGTGTGCCGTAACCGAAGTCATTCATAATGTACCTATTATAGTATTATATATATTATACTATTAGTTTATTTATTTAATTCACTTGTTTTGAAAGAAAATAGAGTTTTTAAATGTTTTTTCTTATCTAAGTTTTAGCATTTATTTCTTAAAAATCATCGGTACATATTATCAGGTTAGTCTCTGTGATACTTTTTCTATCTACTTATAAAATTATTGAGGACAAATTTAAAAAATATAAAGAATTTTTAACAAAAAAATATGCGTATAGATTTCATAGATTTTTTTATAAATATTTTTTGTACATATGAAAATATAAAAAAAATGAACTTGTGCGCACATCAGGATAGACAAAATAAGCTTGTGTTAAGACACTTCAAAAAAGAAAATAGAAAACAATTTTCAAGACTCAACTGTTCAAAAATTATATTTAAAAATTCAGTTCAATTTGAATAAATAAAAAAAAAACTATGAACTTTAATTGTTATAGATTATTATAATATTTTGTGTGTATTCTCGGAACGTGGCGGCAATTATTTATCATTTACATATGCCTGTAAGAACTGTTGGCGTCCGCTTCCTCTAGTCTTGTCTGTTTCCGGTTTGAGAAACATTAAGTGCAATTACGTCGACGGAATAAAGGGACATTCTTACATATTTTATTTATAATATTACCTAGTAGCTAGTACTGTTTAAGCAAATATTTATAGTGCCTGCTAATTCAACTTCCTTTTACCCGACTGCAGTGTAGTCCTAAAGGGGTTATGTTTTTACGCGTATGTATGTGTGTCTGGTCTTTTGTTCCTTTGTAACTGTTAATCCAGTTGCCTTGTGGGATTTGTCCTGATGGCACGAGTTACTGGATACATTAGTTTATACAGTCGGATTTTTTGTTTTGTTCATAATTCATTTGTTTAAATGTTAAATCAGAAAAACATTACTTTGTTATAGTTAATTTTTATATTTCATATAATAATTAATCACTAATAGAAATAATTTATACGTAGCTCAAAATGTCAAAGATCTCGCACCACTTGTATTTATTTAAAAAAAAAAAAATTAAATTAGCTTCACGCTATATCCCGCACACAGCAGGGTAGGCAGGGGGAACCTAGAGTTAAGACACTCCGTTCCCCACTTTCTGCCGAATTCTGGAGGCATTGCGTGTTGAGTGGCAGAACTCAACGCCGCGCTTAACCTCGACACCAGAGCGAAGAAATGGAAATATAAATTTAAGTAAATATTTCATCTCCTCGAGTGGGGATCGAACCCACAACCAGTCGGTTTTGCAGTCACACCTCGTGCCGCTGCGCCACGACCGGCCTCACTGCCACTTTCTGCCGGATTCTTGAGACACTGCGTGTTGAGTGACGGAACTCAACGCCGAGCCTTAAAAATTAAGGAGAACTATTTATTTTACTTCTTCTATAAATAATAATTATCGATGTTTTAAAAAGACTGTGAGTTTTGTTCAGTTTTCAGAAAGATAACTAATAAGAACTTTTCTTATCATTCTTCTCAACAAAATATGCAAAATAAAAATCGTGGCATAGCGGCACATTGTCTGACAATAAGGTCAATGGTTGTGAATTTGATTCCAACTTGACAGAATCAGTTATTTTTATTTCAACACTCAGGTAACGAAACAAACCACTGCGTTAACCTCCGCCACTCAACACGCAATGTCTTCAAAATTGGGCTGAACTCCGGCTGATCTGAGTAAACATAGTATGCAGAATACATTATGATAATAAAAAAAAACCTGAAGCCCCATCATGCATTACATCTCTATTTAACTTACCTATTTCTATACTAGACCACCTATGGCTAACTCTACAAAAGGCTATTATTATATGCCACATTAAATATATCTCTCGTAATCCAAGGCCCACCTGTGCGGTTCAACGCCACTAGGCCCGACCAGTCTGGTTATTTTAGCCCAACGTGTATTTACACCCACCACGCCAAACGACACGCGATTTAGAACCTTATTTCTTTATTAATAATAACTAATTTCATATAGTTTTTTTTAAATGAAAGGCTGCCGCCAAGCGCCGTTTGCGTATTTATTTTATTTTTCAATCCGTATCTGTCCGGACGTTTGCGATTAATACTGATGCGTGAGAGTGGATGCTACGTACGTATGTATTATACTTTAGGAGTGGGCTATTTCTGTATATTCATCAGCTTCACGCTGTACCCCGCACACAGCAGGGTAGGCAGAGGGAACCTAGTGTTAACACTCCGTTCCCCATTTTCTGCGCAATTCTGGAGGCATTGCGTGTTGAGTAGCAGAACTCAACACGCAATGCCGCGCTTAACCTCGACACTAGAGCGAAGATATGGAAACATAAATTTAAGTAAATATTTCATCTCCCCGATTGGGGATCGAACCCACAACCAGTCGGTTTTACAGTCACATTTAGTGCCGCTGCGCCACGACTGGCCTCAAAATATAGCTGCATATTGTTTCTGCTAATATCGTTTAGGTCCTTTTAAAGCTCACACAAAAATTAAATATATTTTTAAAAATATAAGTAGTTCTCCTTAATTTTTAAGGCTCGGCGTTGAGTTCCGTCACTCAACACGCAGTGTCTCGAGAATCCGGCGGAAAGTGGGGAATGGAAATGTCTTATCACTAGGTTCCCAGGTTCTTTCTGTTGTAATTAACTTGTCAAAATTTTAAGTTATTTATTTGTATGAATGCTGTTGATGTTTCGTTAGAAGAATTCGCATAACACAAATTTGACGCTTGTTAGTTTTGACATCGGTTGCTAATAGCAACTTTTTTTGGTTTGGTTAAATAAATAAAAAATGAAAATATTAAAAATTTCATTTTCTCGAGTGGGAATCGAACCTATAACCTGTAGCTTTTATAGTCGCAAACTTGTATTCTTGCACCACGTCTAACATTAACTGGCTAAATTCTTTTATACAATCACTATTATTTAAATAAAATTTCTTATATAATATTTGACTGGGACTATTGTTATTTACTCATACTCTCGGAATTTAATATTCTTTTTTTGATATTTTCTAAATACGTCAAATGTCATTCAATGTCAGACATGACTTTTGTATTTAAAAAAAAAATTGATACTGTGTTCAAATATATTTTTTCAATTATATTTTTCATTTCCCAACTGTAGATAGATCTTTAGTTTAAAATTAAACTTGCGAAAGCCCACGTTTAACGGGGGGCCGGCTGTCGTAATGTGAACGTAACGTTCGGTTTATGTAAACGAAAGGTGGTCTAGAATATTCCGAGCTTTCCTGCCTTCGAGGTAGAACAGTTTTCCAACACTTTTTACTGCACGTTGTACCTTAATAGGCCCTCGTCCTATAACCAGTTGGTACCAGATATTTTACTATCGTATAAAATTCCATTTCACTTACTCAGCCAAATAATAATATAACAATGATATATGCAGATTTATCGATATTTATATTCGACGCACGCGCAACACTACATAGTACAGTTACAACAACAAAGTATTACAACATATTATAATAGTGTATTACGTAAAGGGGAAAAATTGGAAAATATAAATTACTTATTTAGTTAGAGGTCCTCGTGTCGTAGCTAGAGTTTTATTGTGAACGTGACGGCTGTGAGTTTGATATTTATAATTTTTTTCTAATTATGTTCATTTTTCTGCACGGTGTTGAGTTTCGCCGCCCAACACACAATGTCTCGAGAACTGAACATAAAATGGTTGACGAAGTGTCTTAACACTGGTTTTCTGTCTACCCTGCTAAGCGTCAAAAAGCTGCGAACTGTTTCTATTTTTATCGTTCAACTTGCATAATTTTATGACAAATAAAACAAAAATTAACCTAAATGTATATTTATAGAACTATTATTGCAAATAAACCAAATAAATATATTTAAATATTACATCAGTGACCTAAAGTTACGTGAACAGTTTACCTTGTGCGTGTGCGCGCGCGCCGCAGACTGCGAGGCGCTGTCACTTCACCACAGTCCAGTCCAGTCCAGTCCAGTACCCAGTGCCGCATTCAAATGAAATAATATATATTATGGTGGCATCTGTTATGTGATAGGAATATATTTACTTAAATTTGTCGTTTACACTATCGTGGAGGCATCCGGGTGAATATTCTTCTAGGGTTTATTTGTTTGTATGAAATAATTGTTGTTTTATATTGAAGTATTTATCAATATAAAAAATACGTTTGACAGAAAAATTATATATTGTTTGTGCATTGAGGCCATCGTGGCGCAATAGGCCAACGTGTGACTGTAAACGCAACGGTTTTGGGTTCGATTTCCATTCGAAGGAATTAATTAATTTCATTTGCTCGGTCTGATAAGAGGCCAAGCAAGTTGAGTTCTCCCACTGAGCATGCAATATTCAGAAAATTTGAGAGAAACTTGGGAACGTAGTGACTTTATATATAGGTTCCCTTGCTATGCAGGAAAAAAGTTAAACAGTTTATTCTGCAGTAATTTCTAAATATTACAACCACTCAGTGCCACAGACTGTAGCAAATAAAAAGATAATTAAAGCATATACCTATAATTTAGTCGATATTAAGACGCAATAAATTAAAGAAAACATTTAAAAAAGGCAAATTTAGTGGCAAACGACGGTAATTATACACGCAAACGACACTCCTTGTAGGGATCAATCGAGAATCAAGTATTAATAGTATTTATGCAAATTAATACATATATAAGCTGTTAATTATAATTTATACGTCAGCTTTTGCAACAAAAACTAGTTGGTGTCGCTCCGAAGTGGTAGATATCTGTAGATCTGTAAACACAGAAGTTGTTCATATGTTTTAAATATTTTAAATCTGTATTCACAGTTTGGTTTTCAGCTTCACGCTGTATCCCTCATATAGCAGGCAAAGGGTGCCTAGAGTTAAGACACTCCACTGCTCATTTTCCGCCGAATTCGTGAGGTATTTAATATTTAAATTTCCTTGCTGTGACTGTAACGAACGAGACCAAGCGCGGCGTTCAATCCCGCCACTCAACACGCAATGACTCCAGAATTCGGCGGAAAATGTGGAACGGAAATTTCTTAAGGAGAACGCAGTGTCTTAACACTAGGTCTTAGGTAACACATAAAAAAAATGAAAACAATCACTTTATCAACTGTTGTGCAAACAAAGCGTTACGTATTGTATACAGTTCGTTCAGATCCAGTATTACTCGAATATAATTGAGTGAACACTAATTATTTTGAGGGCCGACGTCTGGCTACGGGATTAATGAAGACAATTGCACTTTGAAACAGAGTAGGTTATTTTTAACTTTTCCAATTAAACCATCGATTCCATGTACTGTTTTTTTTCATAGATAATGGTGTAGAGATGGGAAATACGATATGTCGATATGTAGGTATTACTTTCATATTTAATTTATATTTCCAAGTAACTTATTAGAAAGTTATAAATAAGGGAATGTCTGATTAGAAAGCTATAGTTCTAAAAAAATGTGAACGAGAAAATTATAGTATCTTTGGTTTTTTTTTTTCAAGATTAGTTTAGATATTCCAATTAAATTTGAAAAGTAATTTTGGAACAGTGCGTAAAGTAGATGTAGAATGTATGCAATTAAAGATAGGAACGTAGTATTCAAAGTTTCAATTATTAAATATCAAAAAAGTAAGGGAAAATTTAAAACCACACAGTCAAAGCCGCGAACAGAAAGCTAATTAGCAAGTAGTAACATATTTACCATGTGTTTACGAATACTGTAATACACAACAGCACGTCATGAATATGATCTTGCGCATGGAATTTTTAACCTTACCTAAGATCCGTATTTATAAAACACTCGGAACTCTGAGATCGATCTTGAGATGCCGTTTTCATTTATAGACATATAATTTATGATTGAAAATGCCAAGATCGATCTCAGAGTTGAGAGTGGTTAATAATACGGACTTAAAGTAACAACGCACCATATTGAATACGAATCAAAATTAAACGAAAACGTCACACGTTATTTAATCAACTATCTATATTCTGAACAAAGATAATTAGAAACATTAGCATGTCTAATTTGTAAAATTTTGCATAAATTTGTAATTATCTAGTCTTAAATTTCATCGAACATCGAAAACGTTTTATCTTCATGTATCGTATAAACCTACTTTTAAGTGAGAAATGATTTATCAATTAAAATTAATGAGTACAAGAAATTTTCAGTGAACTTTTTCACTTTTAAAATTTTAACACTTCTTTGCTATAGCTTATTTATTCCTGGTCATATTTTTTTACCTTTACTGAATTAAGTAAGAAATTAAGATATTTTCGACATCAGAGCGAAAAAATGAAAATATTAAATATTCCGTTTACTGTAGTGGGAGTCGAACCCACAACTTTTCCCGTATACAGTTACACACTTGTACCCCTGTGCCACGATTGGCCTTAAATTCAGATATGTCATATTCAAATTAATGATGTCCACAAAACGACCTCAAATAACCTCACAGCGCTAAAATCAAAAGTCACACAAACAAGCAAACAAACAAAAAACTATTGAAAATCTCAAGAATGTCCCCAATTTGTACGCAACGTAACATATTTTATAAGTTTTTGCTCTGGTTTTTGAGTTACGCCCCATAATCGGCAGGAATCTCGAGGTGAGCGTGTGCGTTGCGATCGAATGGCATGACAATCATTTAATTTCTCAACCACTGTGACAGAGTAAGGGCCATGTTTTATTGAGCTGTAGTCCAATGCGCGCACGTTTAGCATATTTTATATTATATAAGATGTATATATTCTTTTGAAATACCAAAATAGTGGCTGCTTGTATGTTGATAAAAATATAAATCATAAATAAACAAAAACTACCGTCAAATCATAACACTACTGTCGTGCCGACTTTCCGCCGTAATCTGGGGACATTCGTAATCTGTGCTAGATTACGAATGTCCCCAGATTACGGCGGAAAGTGGGGATCGAAAATGTCTTAATGGGAACGAGCACCTTACCACTAGGTTCCCAGATCACTCTACCCACCTTGCAGGATATAGCGTGAAGCTAAAAAAGAATATTTTACCATGTTAGTAACAATAATTCAGTAAATTTTCCAAAGGAGACGAAAACTGTCGTTGGTGAGGGAAAAGACTTAAAGCTAGCTTAAGCTTTGTTGCTCTCCCTTTGAAAAAAACATTTCTTAAATTACTTAAAAATAAATCAGCTTCACGCTGTATCCCGCACACAGCAGGGTAGGCAGAGGGAACCTAGTGGTACGACACTCCGTTCCCCACTTTCCGCCGAGTTCTGGAGGCATCGCGTGTTGGGTGGCAGAACTCAACGAAGCGAAGAAATGGAAATATATATTTAAATAAATATTTCACCTCCTCTACTGGGGATCGAACTCACAATCAATAAGTTTTACAGTCACACTTTGTGCCACGACTGGCCTCAAATGACTTGTACTTATGTAATGTAATATTTTTCGAGATTTTCCTGCATTCTTATCCAAGTAGTAACTGTGACCCAGTTTAGGCCGCACGTGGCTAATTGCGCCCACTGGCCGGCGCGGGCCGTCGCGACCTGGCGGCTGGCCTCTTAGCTCTTAACTGATACTAATTGTTCATACACCACAATACAATACCGTACAATTGCATATATCGATTGTGTTTTAGGTAACATTATTGATTAAACAAAATCAATTTTAGATAAGTTAAGTGATGATTTTGAATATTTTTTTATATGGTCTTATTATTCTAATATTTAGAAAAGCTGCCTATTTTTTTGTGATTTTCTAATAAAAGAAAATATTTATTTTTAAGATTATATTATATAATTTACATTTATATTACCAATCCTAAATTTTAATAGAGCAATATATGACATAAAGAAAACAAAATACTTGAACGCCTAACATTGACTAATCATCTCTTCCTTGCGAGAATTATTCAATAATCTAGTTCTAACTTTAGCGAACCTAGGAAGTGATAGGTCACGAAAATCTAAGGTCAGATGTCTTCCGACGAAGGTTGACAATATGGCGGCTTCCGACCGTATTGTCTTGTGAATTGAATTAATATGGATTGACACTTCTAGGAAAAAATCTAGGAATTAGCTGTACTTATAAGAAACTATAATCTAAAATATTGTTAGACATTTATGAAAAAAAAACAATACAATTATTGTCATAAGTCAAAAAATCTATTAAATAAAATAAATTGAGGCCACAAGCGTGCTACTTTATCTTAACACTAGGTTCCTTGATTCCCTTTGCCTTGCTTTCTATATGCGGGATCCAGCGTGAAGCTAAAAAGTAATACCGACGAAACTCACTTCACAATGTTGAGTTCTGCCACTGCTACTCCCGCAATGTCTCAAAAATAAGTGGACAGTGGGTAATGTGTTGTCTTAATACTAGGTTCCATCTGGTCACCTTGTTATTTGTGAGATACAAGCGTAAAATAAAAAATATATACATATAATAACAATCTTACAAAAACACCGAACGCGATTATTAAAGTTGGCTTAATAGAGTCATACGCAAAATCGATTTGCAATCTAAATGTCGATACAAACATAATGGCTTAGTATACAAGAATAGACATTCAATTTCAATTCAAAATGTCGAATGTCATGGCATTTTGTAAACATACATTCCAATATAATTTTATAAAATTATTACTTACGTATGCAAAAGTTACTTTTTGTTATACCAAAGTAAAAAAAATTGTAATAAAATACAGTTTTACGCTTCTCTTTAATATTTTAGTGAAGAGAATTTCAAAAATTTATCGGAAATGAAAATTTTTCTTGGAAAATTTTAACATTACGCATTTTCCTTTAGCTCCTGCAGTGACTACCTTTGTAGCACATTTGTTTTAAATATTTGTTGAGTTCTTTGACTTTGATCGTTGTTTTTGCAGATTCGATTCCTACTCGCGGCAATTTTGATTTCTCTGCTCTGATAAAACGAAGCACGGCGTTGAATTTCGCCACCAAATCCGCCTTGTGCCCGAATTTGGGTAGAAAATGGAGAACGAATTACCTTGACACTAGCTCTTCTCTACAAATCTTGCAGAATATAACATGAAGTTTTTTAATCTGGATATTACACTAGTTTACAGTATTGCAAACTATAAAAAGTTTAATTCGCTGACAAAAGGATCAACAGTTTATGGTTTAATGGTTTCTTCGACATTTCAACAAGTGGGTCAAGGGAGCGACATGCGACAATCTACGATCTATTATTGTTAGTGTATTTTCAATGAAGTAGATTACATATCTAACTATGACTATTTCACAGTCATCTCATAATTTTTAAATTGTTTGTCAATTTGTTCAGAAATTCAATTATAGATACCTAAGAGAGTGACTATTCTCTTCTATGGAAAACAAGAACTAAAAGAACTTAACTTTAATTTTATATATCGCAAGATAGGTAGAAAGAACTAATAATGTAAAATACTCTATTTTCCGCCGTTTGCCTTATTCAAGACATTGCATATTAAGCGGCGGAACTCAACGCCACTCATCCTCTTAAACGAGAACAATTCGTTCCCTCTAGTAGCGATAGAACCCATAACTATTATATTATGTTTACATTACCACTACTACGAAGATTTCTACATCCTGTACATTAATATTCGCTTAAAACATATAAACATGTATAACAAGATTTTAATAGAAATGCGAACATAAAATAACAGTTTCATACGTCGATGGAAATTATCAATAAACATTTAATCTTACGCAAAGCCGTAGCGAGATCTTGTCGGTCTTGTCGGTCGATCGGTGCCATTTGGTCTAAAAGCGACGGCAGTTTTAATGGAACCACGTAACCAGTACTCCTCGAACCACTGACCAGAGAAGGGAGGCCACGCAACGCTGGTTGTTTTATAAATAAGGATTTTCCATGTTTTTGTTAACATGAATATTGATAAGCTGGTAAACTGCTGCAACTGTCATTCACTGTGTAAAATCGCGCTGTATAGTAAATTAGAATTTTCTTGTACATTTTCCTGCTGCCCTACTTATTTTGAGTGAGAAATTATTATGATTATTATTATAAAGTATAGATAACAAATTTATAATGGATTGTCTTATACGGTCTAAGGCACAGATAAAAAAAACAAAATTATTAAGTTTATACTTATAATATAGTAATAAGTAATAATGTGCTCCTTTATTAATTAAAATTTTTGCGATCGTAGCGCAGGGCCACAAGTGTGTGACTGTAAACACGACTAGTTGGTGGTTCGATCTCCAATCGAAGAAATGAAATATTTAATATTTTCAATTTTTTGCTCCGATGTCGAGGCGAAGCGTGGCGTTGAGTTCCGTCACTCAACACGCAATGCTTTTTTTATGGAAAAAGAGGCTTCCAGAATTCGGCGGAAATATATAGAACGGGGTGCCTTTACACTAGTTTAGCCTTAGCCTACCATGCTGTGTGCGGGATACAGCGTGACGCTGAATAATAATAATTAAAATAAAACTTCATAGAATGCCACTACCTATTATTAAATGTAAGAAACAAGGTATCTAGGTGCTGCGATAAAACGCAGGTGACTGTAATTACGGGCAGCATTCTTTTAAACAGCCCGCGTACACTTTTTATAAAAAGTAAAACTCGAAGCTGTACGCATTTCAGCCTAAGACAGTATAGGGCTACCGCCGCTCAGTAGAAATAAGGAAATAAAAAAACTATTTTAATTTTTTTTTTTACTTTATCTATTTATGTATTCGTCTATGCTATTATAAACCGAATTTCGAATATTATATATTTATAAGAGTTTATTTTTAATTAATCACAAAGTTAATTAATGCTAATTATGCTATTTATAGGTATTTAAATAATATTTTAAATACAACGATATGATATTTATCCTTAATATTGGAAAAACCATTTAAAACAGTGAAAAATATTTAATTACAAATCGTTTAAACGGTAAGCGTAAAAGATAACAACATTTATTTGCTTTTACCTGGTGTATTGCCCCGTGGAAAATATATAAAGAATTTCAGTTCTAGTGGATTACAACAAAACGAGTAACGTGATACAATTTTTTTTCTAAATTCAAACTAATAGTTCCTGAGCTAAAGGCATTCAAGCAAACGGACTTTACAATATTGTTATAGATTTAAGCAAAATATTTTATAGTAAAGATAGGCAACCCTATACTTTACTTGGGTGGCAGCCGAGCTGTCTAGCGACAGCGCATTGGTATGCGTGCAGTGCGTGTGAACGGAGCACCCTGCTACTACCCCGTTAGATCTTATTTTAAATCTATATTTGCTATTTTTTTCTCTACCTTGTCTCTCTTCTCTTCTCTCCTTTATTGTACCTCAAATATTTTAAGGTAGTGTCATATTGATTTTCTAATTTTATATATTTTTTCTCAATATTAGTAGAGTTTAGTTTCATTGTGATTTGTAGCAATAAGTGCGTGCGCGACGGTTATGGGTTCGATCCCAACTCGGAGGAATGATTTTATTGAAATTATATACATTACCTACTAAAGAAAACGAACCTTAATCCCACCACTCAACACGCAACGCCTCAGAATTGGACAGATATTATGGTGGTGTCGTAACTAGGTTCCCTCTGTCTACCCTGATCCTTGCTAAATGCTATGCTAAATACAGAGAAAGCGTAAAACTAAATATAAATATATATATATATATATATATATATATATATATATATATATATATATATATATATATATATATATATATATATATATATATATATATATATATATATATATA
>JAATLQ010038467.1:0-62046 GCA_013421005.1 Heliconius erato x Heliconius himera | reverse complement strand
GAGCTGTCTAGAGGCAGTATTTTCGTTTTGTATGCGAGCGGTGCGTGTGAACGACATTGCACCGCTTCGAATATTCCTCTGACTACAGACAGGCAGAGATAAATTCTTTTATTTTACATATATATTATTGTTTAAAATTTTTAAGGCCAGCCGTGGCGCAGCGGCACGAGGTGTGACTATAAAACCGACTGGTTGTGGGTTCGATCCCCACTCGAGGAGATGAAATATTTACTTAAATTTATATTTCCATTTCTTCGCTCTGCTGTCGAGGTTAAGCGCGGCGTTGAGTTCTGCCACTCAACACGCAATGCCTCCAGAATTTGGCAGAAAGTGGGTAACGGAGTGTCTTTACACTAGGTTCCCTCTGCCTTCTCTGCTGTGTGCGGGATACAGCGTGAAGCTAATTTTTAAAATTATGAAATCTTGGCTCCTTTACATGAAATAAGTATAAGTTACATTTGAATAAAATGTTTTAGGGTTGCGTAACCGTAAGTCGTCACGTATTGACATTTAATTGTTTAAAAAAATATCTTTTGTCTGTTTGTCTGTCCACGTGACACAGAAATTTATTCCGAAATTATTAACCTACAATGTTGAAATTTGGTAGGTGGGGCAGGGTAGACAGAGGGAACCTAGTGTTGAGATACTCCGTTCCCGATTTTCCTAATTACAATATTAAGCTTGAAAATCATCATAATTAACACTTTCACGACATTTTAAAGGCATTTTCAAAGAATAATCAGTTGTAATGATTAAAACAAGAGCAACGTATAACTCACACAATCGCATTGTAATCACTTGTTTGGTTTCTATCATCGATTTCCTTCGCCTTTTGCAGTTTTAAATATTCCCTCAATACTGATGCATACATAGTGTTGATATGATTTTCAATATTAGTTTAAGCTGTAATCTTTAGATTTGAAGTTCAAAATTATGGGTTACGACAAAAGAAAAAATCTAGTAGCATCGCTGCCAGATTTTGTCTTGAGGAAAAGCAGGATTTTTATCTCTGCAATTGTTGGTATTTTATTAAAAAAATATATTCTCAAAGTAAATGAAATAATTCACAAAAAGCGGTACCATGTTTGTCTCCGTAAGGACAATTAAATTTTTGGGCTAAAAATAGAGATGTCACATCCTCGAACGAAACGATTTATTTTACAAGTCCAGGAAAACGTTTAGTTATAGTATAAGTTTCCCCCAAATTGGATTTTAATCTTGTTCCACCCATTCATATTCTATTGGGTATATTATAACTGCGCTATAACAGTGTATAATTTATAAAACCTTAAAATTAACTTGCGAAAACCTCACATTTAATACCTTAATAACAGGTACTATATAAATAAAATGAAAGGTTATATTTATTTATATATATTGGTACTGGTTTTTATTTGTTTCATTTTATTGATCAGGATTTTATTTCTTTTATTAATTGTGGAATTATAATGATTACTTCCTGAATTGAAATAACAGGTAAATAAAATTATTTGTCATATGACGACTACAGTCACATTGCACTTAAGTAACTGAAAGCACCTTCACTTTTTCCTATTGAGGGGTAGGTAACGGGAACCTAGTGTTAAGAGACTCCATGCCCACGCACCGCCCAATTCGTGTTGAGTTATAGAACTCAACGCCGCACTTTTTCTACGAGAGTGTAGAAATTAAAACAATTTAAACATAAACATTACATAAAACATTTTATTAAATAAAAATGTTTTAAATGTAAACATTAAAGTGAGCATTGAACCCATAATCATCGCATTTAGCTTTAACTGTAACCCACTGAGCCACAACGGCCTCAAGTTACAGCTCAGAATACATTAAATGACGTCAGGTAGTAAACATCGTTATACTCCAGAGCTTTCTACATACCGACAAACAAGCATGTTGATGTTGTTTAATAAACCTATTTGTTAAATAATATATTGCAGAAAATCATACTTAACTGACACGCCAATATGTGACTCACAAAGTTTTCAGACAGGTTAGGTATATTTTTACTTTTTTGTTTACACTTACTAATATCTTCACGTTGTATCCCGCATAAAGCGTGATAGGCAAAAGGAACCAAGTGTTACTACATTCCGTTCCCCAAGCAGAGGCAAATCGAGACATTGCGTGTTGAGTTGTAGAACTCAACGCCATGCTATGTTTCCAGAGGAAATTAAATAATTCATTTCCGAGTGGGAATCGAACCTACAATCATCTACAATCACATATAATAATTTAAAATCAATTAAATTACCATAAAGTTAACCAAAACAACCATCAATCAATACAATTTAAATCATTTTGATACGGCCATATAAAATCTATAAAAGGATAATATAAGACCATTCCTCAACAATAAGTGACTATATATAAATACAAGACAGACAGACGGGACGGATCCTCTCATTATAATCTGTTCTCACGCGAAACGAGATCGCCTGTACTGTAATAACTCTATCATCCATAGCATATGAATCAGGCCCCGGGCGCCGCCGTACAGTTGACCACAAAATTGTTATCGAAAATTATTTATTATTTTTTAACTTTATCGTATCCCCCATATAAAAGGATTAACCTAGAAATAACCTAGTGCTTAGACTATTTTCCGCCTAACTAGCGGAATTCAACGTCACGCTTTGTCTTGTTAACGCTAGAGCAACGACATAAAATTATTTGGTTATACTGAATGGGAATCGAATCCAGAGCCGTCGTGTTTATAGTCGAACTCTGTGCCACTGCGCTACGATGGCCTCAATAATATCATTATTCTAAGATATGTACTTTTGAGCAAGAGACAAAGAGGGAGGCTAGTGATGAACGGCCACTCCGTTCTCATTTATAGTCCATTAAAAAACATTGCATGGTCGTTGACAGAAAACAATATTACACTTTGTACAATCTAGTCAAAGTGGAAAATTTAATATGTATACGTTGAGTTCCGCCACTCAACACGCAATGCCTCCAGAATTCGGCAGAAAGTGGGGAACTGAGTGTCTTAACTTAGGTTCCCTCTGCCTACCCTGCTGTGTGTGTGGGATACAGCGTGAAGCTGATTTTTTTTATATATATCTAAAAAATGTTTATACACTTCCGTTATGAGTAAGATTCAAATTTATTCAACTATATCATTCAGTTTTAAAAATTATCACTAAGGAGTGTAGAGTGAGTAATGACTTACGACGACACGTATGCTTATAATATAACTAAGTAAACATGTATTTGATGATATATATATAATAGTTAATTATTTGCTTTAAATACATGTTTCAAATATTCGAATTCTTTTAACTTTCGCTTCGACCAAATGATACAATTAAATTCAGATAGAATTAGATTCGATTAGATTGCTAAAATAATATTTTTTGCAATTTTTGCAAAATTGCAATAGGCAACATTAACTGATTAACAAAAAACATTAACAAAAAACATTTGTACATGACATTACATCGTAAAACCTGCGCCGGCGCAAGGCTCGCCCGCTAAAACAAACCAAAGCGTCGATTTGATCTCAACGGCCACAGATAATAACGCTGTTGTGTTCCGAACGAATCATGTGTTTCTATTTAATACAAATATATCTATGATGTAAATGCTGGTCTGCTTAATGAGTAGTTATGTAATATACCGTTATTTTATATTTTTATAGTTTTCTTATTTATGGTAACTTTACTTGTGTGGTCTTTTAGACGTAAAATGGTTATTGTCGTGTTTCACGTTCGGATTTCGAAAAATCTTCTCTTAGAGATCACTTACACTAACTAACTTACTTACTAACCAAACCGTAAAATTAACCTAACTGCCAAATTTGGGCTTTCAAATAAATGGAAGAATTGGTAATGGAAGAATTCAGAAATGAAAGAATTGGAATTGGCGATTATGATAGATTATTTCTTGAATATCATGTTTAAAATATTGAAATTGACATTACATAGACACACCACATTATACATAAAACTAATACAATCGTTAAATGAATTTTAGGCCGTTTTCATTTTAGAACAAGGAACTCTAGAAAACAGGTTGAAATATCAGGAAATTTTCCCACACACGTCGCCGATTATTCACATTGTTTATTGCGAATAGGTGAATACGGTTACAGTGCGGTGGTGGTGGTGGTGGTTAACGAGATTATTTTAATAGCAGCCTCTCGAAGGAGCCAGGTGGTCTCGGCGATCGGCGATCTGGATTTACACCTTGTACTCGTCCACTTTACTTAATCACCAGCGTGTAGAGTAGATTTCGTTGTCTTTTTTTCTTTAAGTAGATTTTTTTTATAGTGATAGCGATCATTGTAATATTTTTTATTTTGCTTTAGGTTTTTTTTTTAAATGTATAATTTTTTTTCATCTTTCTTTTTCCCATATATAATGATAGGTAGAGAGAACCTATTGTTAAGAGTAAACATACTCCAAATGAGGTTTGAACTTACAACAATTACTTTGACAGTTGACGCGTACCGTTGTGCAACTATGGTCCCTTTTAAAAAAAATGAATTAGTGATAGTGAATTCCATGCTGGATATATCTGAAATTCGAACATTGTTTATTGTTTGTCCTTTTTAAAATTTTAATTTAAAAAAACTAAACTTAATTTCACTTAAATAAAAAAACCAAAACAATAGTAATATTAAATATAATTAATTTAATATCCCAAAACCTCTATCACAAGCTACTCTACATCGGTCGGCTTTATGGGTGTTCCGAGCCGGTCCCAGCTCGGTCCAATCACTCGAACATTGATACAGTAATAGATGCTAATTTATATTCGCCTGTAGCCTGGCGCTATCCCTTATTATAAGATACCTGGTGATGACTATAAAGTGGATGATGAGATATAAAAAAATATTATTACCCCTTATTGCCCTTATAAAGAAATAAGCATATCAATTGGTTCAGTTGTGGGTTCAATTCGAGTGGGGACTCGAGGAGATGAAATATTTACTTAAATGTATATTTCCATTTCTTCGCTCTGGTGTCAAGGTTAAGCGCGGCGTTGAGTTCTGCCACTCAACACGCAATGCCTCCAGAATTCGGCAGAAAGTGGGGAACGGAGTGTCTTTACACTAGGTTCCCTCTGCCTACCCTGCTGTGAGCGGGATACAGCGTGAAGCTGAAAAAAAAATGGTTCATGCTGTATACCGCATATAGCAAGGGGGCAAAAGAAACCAGGCTCCGATTTTCAATTCAATTTTCAAGACATTGCATGTTGAGTGGAGGCACTCAACTCTGCCCTTTGTCTTGTTACCAGAGTGAGGAAAAGAAAATAATTATCCCGACTAGAAATCGAACCGACAACCATCGTAATAAGCTATAAACATAAAGAAAATTATGTGTACCTAAAATATGTTATTAAACAATAAGATTAGACATAGACTAATCGTTTAGAACGATGTTAATCCTAAATCGATTTGCTTTCCGATTATGATAAAGTGATATTGTCTTGTACTTACTTAACGTTTAATGGGCGACTGTAACTTGTAACAGTCGGTATTTCATTTTAAACATTTCCTAACACTTATCGCTAACAAATTTATATTATTTATCATTTCCACATATATTTCTAAAGTTCTGCCACGGATTTGCTCGGATATATGTGTATATATAAAACTGTTTTTCGTCAACCAATACGCAATGACTATAGAATTCGGCGAAAAGTGCGGAAACAAAGTATATTAAGTTAGTTCCCTATGCTTTCTTCTCCAACGAGAACGGGACGAAATAGAAATTTCTTTAATTTTAGATTAATAAAATATAAAGCCATTAGTGGGAACGGAGTGCTTACATTAGGTTCCCAGGTTCCCTCTAAATATTTATTAATTAGTAAACTGTTAGTAGTGTAAATATTCTTTGAAATATTTAATCATTCAAGATTTTTCAAAAGAGATTAATAAAGTGAATTTGTTAAGAAGTACGCATATACGTATATAGTATATGATAATATATCTATATTACCAAAGTGTTGAAGCGTGATTGTGGTTTTGTCATTTTAAAGATGCGGTTATATATTCTTCAAACGTACTCATAATAAATATGTTACACCTTTAGAAGGCCAGAAGATATTTTAAAATCTTAAGCCCGGTTTCCACTGTGAAGGAGAAATGAGCAGATAATGTTTGGGCGGAACGGACCCCAACATTTACATTTCCACCAACAAAGAATTTTGTATTTAGTAATTAGTTCCGTTCCCTAAAAGAAAGGTCAATTTCAACTCGTTCTTTCTGCTCGTTCGATCCTTTCAGTCCGACTATTGTCTTGTTGAGTACAACGTAGTCCTTAATGGGTCCACTCTGCCCGCGGTGGAAACCAGGGTTAACAGTAATTATACTTCCACTGAGAGATGAAATATAAGAATATATGAAAGAAGATCGTGGTGATCCACTTTTATTAAGCTATATTTATTATTTCAATTTGCTTCAAGCGTTCTACATTTTTCACTTGAAAAGCTTGCACATTTTATTTTGTGCAGCTTTCACAAAATTAACAACCATATTAATTTTAATCGAGTATAATTAAAAAGTAACTGTTCAGGATTCTGGATTTAAAAAATCGATTAAATTATATATTTATATTCTCAATGATCATATAATTTACGAGTCATAATTGAATGCAATAAATATGAAAGTCTTGAATTTTATTAATACGGCGCGACTGAGTTGCAAATTTTGCCAACTTTATCGCTTCTAATAAATAACCTAAATCTAAGTTGTAATCAAATTGATCATTCGATTTTTATTCAATATAAATAATGAAAATTGAAACACACGGAATATAGAGGAGATTTGTTGACATTTCAAAAAAAACTGCAACACAGTTCTAAGTTTAATTTAACGTTACATTATTAAGTTTATATTTTAATTTCAATTGTTTTAAACTATAAGCGCTAGAATAAATCTATATCTCATTTCATTCTGCACGTGGACGAATCTTGACTGACACGCTTAAAGGTCACAAAGACAATCCATTTATACATATCCATATTCATATTATTATTATATATTATGTTAATCTAATTTAGGCTGCAATCGAGCCTGTCGTGGCGTTGTGGCACGACGCGGCGTATTGACTCTCATGCGAGGAAATTAATCGTTTAATTTTCTTTCTTCTCGCTCTGGGAACAAGACAAACCGCAGCGATGCAGCGACTCAACGCCCAATGTCTTGAAAATTTCATCAAAATGGGGGTTGGAATGTCTTAATTAAGCTTCCTCTGCCTACCCTACCAAATTCAGAAAATAACTTTAGTGTGTTTTCCACTCGCTTCAGATGCATCTAAGCTCAGTGCAAGTGTGCGTTGCGTTGTTGACGCTGGCGCTGGCGGCGGCCGCGCCCCCCTCCACGCACCACGTGGCGCGCCGCTCCTTCTTCAACCTGCAGTGCAAGGGCGTGTACGACGCCGCCATCTTCGCGCGCCTCGACCGCATCTGCGATGACTGCTTCAATCTGTTCAGGGAGCCCCAGCTGTATACTCTGTGCAGGTTAGCTTGATTATGTGATCTTTTTTATCTGTGACGTTTTCTTAGCTAATGACAGATAAATGTCAATTTGTGTTTTGTGGCGTTTTTCAGCCATTTTTTTTTGTATTTTAAAATTGTGACGTTTTTCAGTCATTTTTAAATTTAGTGTAAGATTGTTTTTTTTTTCTTAAATAAATAACATCCTAAATATTTATTCCTTGTGGCACAGGAAAGACTGTTTCACGACAGATTACTTCAAGGGCTGCGTGGAGGTACTACAAGAGACCGACCAACTAGAACTATTCAAGAAGTATATAATACAATTACACGGGGCGGACCCAGGGATTAGGGATTAGGTACCCGATAAGTTTTGTTTTGCCTTCCTTTCACAGCTCACTAGACCGCTAACTGCCTGCATGAAACTTAATTAACAATATTAAAACCTTATTATTTAGTAATACGAGAAATAAATAACTTTAAATGTATTATTTACTAATTTAACTAACATCGTATTAAATAAATTCTAAAGGGGACGCGTATAATGAGCACTCATGACACCTTTAGATGCACTCGAATTACTTTTCCTAAATAATAAGCATTACAAACTTATAAAACATTTTAATTAATTGGATTTTTTTTGCATTTCACATAAACTTAGATATATCTACAATATGCGTGGAATTCTGAATTGAAAGTTCAATATATTACGTGAAACCAACAATTAGAAAGTATGAGCCTCACATGATTCATACATACTGTAAAACGTACGATATCCAAAGATTAGATATTTTTTTATAATCATATTTCAAATATTTAATACTTCCTGTTTCGATGTCGTAATTGCTACTAAAAAAAAAAGAAAAAATATTATAAGAAAATAACATGGCAGTTAGTTATAGCTTTAAATCTTCGCGGGTTTCTAATTTTGGATCTTTTTTCTTTTCTTACTTCTTCTGTATGTTTATGATTATTTAAAAAAAAAAACTTTAGTCGAACGATTATGTCGAAACGTCTGAAGTGTAAGCGAGGACTAATCTTTTGACATATATATATTTTTTATATTAATAGCTTTGTTTCACTAACAGCATGCAATGCACTTTCGATTATCTATAAAGAAAATAAAAGTAATATTTAAAAAAATATAGCACTGAAAAAATATTAAATAACATGAAACTTTGAAAATAAAATTTTACTTTTTCTTTTAAACGTTAAAAGATTTTATTAACATAAAAATAGGAGTGTATATTTAATATTTTTTCGGTGATGGTCGCCTTCTAATTTCAGAAATTTTACACTTTTTAAGTGATCATTTTTTTGTTATTAAACATTGTATTTCATTAAGTTCAACCACTATTTTTTGTTTAAATAGTGCTATTAGTTAGAACTTATAAATTTTTCACATGACGTAGTAGATCTGTTAACATACTTAATTACATTTAACTGTATTGTATATATTATGGGAAAATAAATTATCTTTTATAAATATCTAAGTGTTGTTTATGATATCGTCCTTTCTATATACATACGTTTGAATTTTTGTGTAAATTATCTATTTTGAAGTATTATTATTATTTTTTGTCCTATACTATATCTAAAGACATACTATCGCTAAAAATCTTTTCTTTTATCTACTTCTCTTATCTATTTATCTGCACAAATATTAATTATATATTAATCTGTGATATTTAATTTTCAGGTCAAAATGTTTCACCTCACCCTACTTCAAGGGATGCATGGAGTCTTTGTACCTCTACGACGAGGAGGAACAGTTAGATCAAATGATCGACTTCATCGGGAAACGCTAACAGCCAACGCCAGTACATTACGCGCCATTTCTTGACACATGACGCCATCTTGTTACGACTGATTCTTCAAATTTGGCATTAATCTTAGAAATTATATAAAAAATACATTATTTATATGAATATTAGCACAAATTTATTATAATGAACTATATATTGATATATTTATTTAAAACAAAAAAAAATATGAAGAATCAGCCTAACCCCAAAAATAGACCACAGATAAAACAGAACGTACAAATCCGTATCGACGAGCAGAGAACTGTCAACTGTCAAGTTCCTCCAGATTGACGTCTGCTTTCTATCCTCAACGTATTCTAGTCTTTATCGCGACATAAAATTAATTATGTTTGCAACTAATTGTAATGTAATATTATCGTAATTCGTATAAGTATACAGTTAAGGTCATATATTTAAAGTAAGTTTGGCTGGGAGTGTAATATAAAGGTTAGTTCACCTCCTAGTTATATTAATACCAAGTCCCGGTGCATTAAACGATCACAAAAATTGAAAAAAAAAATCCCAACTGAGAAAGCCTATTTGTAAAATTGTGACGCATTCCAAACAGTATTTAGTTTACTTACGCTTTTTATATGAATTCAGTTTTTTTTTTAATTTCGTGTTAATATTGGTATTATAGCATAATTAAGCCTTGTAATATAAATGTACCATTATGTAAATCACGACGTGGCTTCTAATTAATATATGGTATGGTTCATAGTTTTATTTGGTCGCAGTGTATTTAGTTTACATATATATCCTCGACCTGACGGTGGGGTACCTTTTACCATCCACTTTTAAATATATCTTCTTTTTTTTTTGTAAACAAAATTAGTGCCATTGTAGAGTAATGTAAAGCATTTCCCTTTCGATCTAAACCAGCTCCACCGCACACGGTCGAGTCGTAAGCGATTTAATTAGTCTTTTAAGTATTTATAAAGAATTATTTTTTATATACTTCCGACCTATTTATTTGTTATTATTATTTATTGACGGTATCCTTCCAACCGTTGAGATTACCAGTGATGGGACTCACCAACACATCTGTATTATCTGTATTGTTAAGTTGCGGTTTTTACTTATCGACTGTTGTTAGTTCACAAAGCTCTTCTCTATATCGAATCTCAATTTAATTAGTTTCTTTTAGCGTTTCTTATATTATCGAGCTACTTCCGTTGCGTAATTTGGTTACAGCTACTGTCCTATAATATTTAGAGAAATGGTGCCAATTTTTGTCCCCAATATAAATGTATAGGTGATGATTTTTAACGAATGGTTAACGAGATGTAACGTTTTATAGGACTTGTGAAATTATTTTATAAATATTATATTCGACATAGTAAATCTATTTATCTAATTGTATAAATTTTATATGAAACAGCTAAGAAACGCTACGGGTTCCAAATATATTACAATGTGAAAATTTATATGCATTTTATTTTATCCTTTCCTTGTAGTGAGCTAGGTACCTACTGCTCTCGCTATATTACATATTCATTATGTTTAGCATAATTTTTTTATGTATTGTTAATGGGAGGTGTATAAGCACGATTCGTGTTATTCGCGCAGCCAAAATACTATAACAGCAAAGAAAATTATTCTGAGACTTGCCGAGACGTTGAGTTTCGCCGTTCAACACGCAATGCCTCCAAAATTCGACGGGGAAAATAGAAAATCGAAAATGGGGAAAGGAGTGTCTTAACACTTGGGTTCTCTCTGCCTAGCCTGCTGTGTGCGGGATACAGCGTTAAGCTTATTAAAATAATTCTGAAGATTTTTTTTTTTTTAATAATAGTTTAGTGTATGTACATAACAGAGAGCAACACAACACTATTTTGTTATAAAAAATGAGCAGTCGGCATATCTATGAGTATTTAAATTAATACCACGTAGATACTATAGTACATAAAGAAAAAATCAAAGATACATAAAGGTAGGAAATATTGTCAGTAAATAGTCCATCACAAGCCATAGCGACCTAAAAGCAGCTTATTGATATATTATAGCCAAATTATACAAAATCATTACATGAATTGAGGTCTGTGCTGTTCGGATGTATAAGTTACATTACTGTACCTAAAGTTTCATCTAAATCCGTTTGGTAGGTTTTGCTTGGAAATGAAAAGCTTTTTCTCAAGCTTTCACATTTATAATATTAGTAGGGTTAAATTGAAGACTGTAAAAATAAATCAGAAAAGTAAGAAGATAGTAAATTCAGAATTTTTGCGCTTTCTAGACTCAGCAAGAACATAAGAAAAGTTAAGAACACCACAACGCTGTAGAAGCTATCTTATCATTCTCGACTACGACTCGTCGACCGTACTACTATTATCTAACAGCGAAAACAAGGCCAGTCGCAGAGCAGGGGCAGGTATAAATATTGTAATATAGCGGGACTCGAACCCGCGTCTCCTGGAAACCGACCAAAAATTTATACCAAATTATAGACCACATTTTTATACGTTTTCTAAATAAGTATTTTTCTTTCCTAAGTGTGGATACTAACACTTTAAAACTAACACTTTAAAAATGTTGAAAATATTTAATAACTTCTTCAGTATTCTCTCTTGCCAGACGATAATTCTTAGAAATTGTCTTTGGGTAGCGGAAATTTGTAAAAATCTCCCTACAGAGATGCTAACAACATAAATAAGTTGTAACAAGCGTATAAAAATTTCTACGTAGCTTGATGAGAACGTATGGCTTAGTGGTCAGAGCGCCTGGTCGGTTTCCAGGAGGCGCGGGTTCAAGTCCCGCTACGTTCAAATTTTTATGCGTTTTCTAAATAAGTAACTAAATACAAATTCTCAACAAAATATAATATTTATTTACTTGTTTATTTATTTTTTGATAATATTTTCACTCTGTAAGCATAATGCGACGTTGGTTTTTATTACTCTTAGTAGATTCTCTTTGATTCCTTTATTACATGTTGTATGAGCAAAAAAAAAATCAGTCAAGAGTGCGAGTCGGACACATACCATTCAATAAATACGATGAAAAAAAACACGATCGATGTTTGGTGGCATCCTTAAATGTTTATTTTATTCTACTTTTAAATACTTGTACAGCAACGCTGTAGCAGCAACCAAACAATAGAATCAGTTGAAATTTTCAAAAATTCGAAGAATCTTTGAAAATGTCTTATCTTTGAAAATGTCTTATCACGGTTCATGAGATGCAGCCTGTTGAAAGACAGACAGACGGCTTAGTAATTGGTTTGTCTGTTTTACCCTTTGGGTATGCAACCCAAAAAAAACAACTTCGCGCTTTTTCCCTGAAAACTTTATTAAAACTCCCAATCACAATTGAAAAATTCACATCTTGCTAGATATAAGAGATTTCTATAAAAATAAAATGAAAAAAAAAACTACTCTTTGATATCTTACTGACGTAAGCATCATAAAGGATAAATATAATTTATTCGTATTTTATTTCTTTTTAGAAATTATTTGTGTAAAAAGTAATGAAAAAAAGTAACATAAAATTATGATATTAAAAACTGACAGTCATTGTTAGGTGGAAATTATTAAAATTAAACACATTTCTTGGTAAAAGAATAACTTTATTATGAATATTTTACATAATAATAAACTACTCGACGCTATCTACTATCGGGTCTTTTCTGTACGACGGAATAATATTTAATAATGGAAAATTTAATTAAAATAATGGAGAACTCTACACGCAATGTCGTTTAAATTCGGCAGAAGCGGAGTGACTTAACACTAGGTTCCCCCTGCCTATCCTGATGTGTGCGGGATCTTTTTAAATTCGATTTTTTAAAATTAAAATGAAAATGTTTGGACATTCACTAAATTATAAATACACCATACAATACAAGTATAATAAACTATCACATTGTGCGTACATTCGTAGATATAATTATGTTTAAATTACAGTACAAATATAAAATATGTAGTCATTAGACATTTTTTTTTATATTTTTAAAGTGAACCTAATTCACATTTAGCAAAGAAAAATACTTTTTTCATAAAACGTATATGAATTTGAACGTAGCGGGATTTAAACCCGCTCTTCTTGGAAACGGTTCAAGCGGTCCACTCAAGACCTACTTACCACTGAGCTATACGTTCTCATCAAGCTACATTGAAATTCATATACGCGCGTTTGTAACTTATTTATGGTGTTACTATTAAAATACACTAGAAGAGGCACTCAGAAATGTTATATAACTTTTAACTGGCTATAATGCCATGCTGTTAATATTCGATATTGTTTGGATATACATAAATTAATTATTATCGATATCATATTCGTTATCAGAAAGTGGGGAATGGAGTGACTTAACACTAGGTTCCCTCTGCCTACCCTGCTGTGCGCGGGATACAGCGTGAAACTGATTTTAATTTGATTTATATTCGTTAAATGTTAATTGACGTATCTAAGTACGGCTGGTAGTTTAAAAAAAATACTGACTATAAATTTAGAAATAAAACAAAAAAAAATAAAACATCTTTTTTTTCAATTCCTTATTGACGCAAAAACTTTTATTGACGATAATTTATAGTACTATTATAATGGAATGAATTAATTATAGCATATTAATATAATTTAATTAAATTATATTTAGATTATATAACTATCTATTATATAACTAATGTTAGGAACAAACAGTCTTATCAATCACTCTCACATACAACATTATATTGCATAATACAGTGGGGTGTGGTTGTATGTTAAAAGGTAATTTAATGAACAAAAATTATGGAGGGTAGACGTAAGGAGCACCATCTCATATAAGGATTTAGCTGAAAAGGCGTCCGCTAGTAAACAGTAACTTGCAGTTCAAAATTTAAACGAAATGGCGCTTAAATCTAAAAACGCATGATATAAACTATTTACTTATAGAAAACGTGAAATACTGAGTTTATATAATTATTATTTTTAATGGCTCGAGTTGCTTGAGTCATTATATAGAAAATAGTTCAATATTCTAAATGCGTATGGCTTGTTCTTTAAAATATATCCTATGTTATCACAGCGCCATCCTTATTTTACTTTTAAGGAGACGGCACTCCTTACTTGTACCCTCCATAACGAAAACGTAAATTTCATATAGAATATAAGTAAATTATTAATAGAGATTACAGATAAAAAAAATATGATTACGCAAAGAATGTCAAATAAAATTTATGTAACAAGTCACAGCCAAAATGTTTTTTTTTTTTTCAATAACCTAATCAAAATTTGGAATGGATATTTGGCATTTGGATAGTGAAAATTAAAAATATATTTTTTCTTTACTGAAATCATATTATGATTATGCACACATTTATATTAATAATTTAGCTTTTTTTCATAATTTCTATTATATTTAAGCGGTAATTACTCGTATACCGAAACTCCACACACCAATTTAAATTTATATAAAATTATATTTTTTAAAAGTGACAAATGTTCTAACTAAATATCTGAAGTTTGTACTGGCTGGGAATATGTAATGTACAACTATCAAAGCGACAGTTTTTTTTTGTAATAAATTAATATAAAGTTTTATTAATTGGAAACTAAATATATTATATATGTTTACTAACAATATGGCAAAAAGAATATAATCACTTATTATGATTAACGTAAATTTGGATGAACATATTAAATACACAAGAAAAATAACTTTTTGTCTGACTGTTCATAGGATAATTTCATATTTTAATTTCATTTTGATAAAACTTATTTCCATATTATGCAATGTTTTTATTTGTGAAAAATTAGAGAACGCAACTTATATCCACTGAGTTCTTAGTTATCATATTCTGCATAATATGATTAAATGAAACGTTTACTCAAATTGACCTTTTACCAATCTTATTTTTTAATCTAAAGTCAAAATGTCGTCAACTAAATAAAAATATTTAACTTATTGGAAATAGAATGGCGCAACATTTGAACTGTTATTTTCTTTTATGACTAAACAATAAATTATTCATTAGAAGATTATTTTAGCAGAATATTTTTAATATATAATACCTTTCCAAAAAATTATGTTCTATTTTTTAAAATTCAGAGCATACAGAATAAAATTCAGTAACATAAACATGAAACATAAATTATATACCAAATATATCGCTTTCTATCGCTTTCATTTACTAGAACAGAATGGTAACATTATATATATTTTACAAAAAAAATCATACATATTCAATCTAAATACTTACTGTCATTCAAAAATCATCTAAACAAAAATCGAAATGATCTTCCATCACTTTGTACTGGTCGCTGGAGAACCTCATGCATTTCGGACACGTGAACTGCTGTAAAGAAAAATATTATTTTAACATATATTTTTTTGTAATTTTATTATAATGATTAGTCGAGGCAAAGCGCGGCGTTGAGTTCTGCCACTCAACACGCAATGCCTCCAGAAAGTGGGGAACGGAGTGTCTTAACACTAGGCTGCTATGCGGGATACAGCGTTAAGCTGATTTATTTATTTTATTTTATTATAATGAATAATTTTATTCGATAACTGAAATCTAAAATCTAATCTAAATTATATAAAATCAAACGCTTGTACACAACAATTACTTGAGTTATCAACAGTATAACAGTATTTGAACCGATATATTAGCAATTACTTTCTAACGAGCATTTGGATCGATTTTCTATTATCGAATAATCACTACGAATAAATCACATACAGCTCTCATGCAAAACATCAAAATGAGAAATCGATATGCGACATCAGAATGCAATTATTTTTCCTTTTGGGTTTAATTGATTATATAACAGCTCACAAGTCAATAATATTATAAAAATTGTAACTTTTTTAGTAAAAATAGTCAATCCATTTAGCAAAAACTTCAGGACAATGAATAAATAAAAACACAAAAAAGGTGTCCAATGTAGAACTTTCGCTTTTTTCAAAAAGTAGTCGTTTAAAAATGTCTTAATCACAAGTCAAATTTTAATAATATTTAAATTGGATTTTTTTATTTTATTTTTTATTTATACGCAGCATTTAATTTTATTGTTCATTGTCGTGAAATTACAAACTTAATATAAAAACAAAATTTAGTATATTAATTTATACACACGTCACAATACAGAGTTATAAAGATTATTATAACATCAAGTTATTGATTAAAACTCTAAAAATATGAAAAGCAATTCTTACCTATGACATAAAAAACATTTTTATATAAAAACAAATAATAAAAAAAATTACACAATAAATTACATTTATTATAATAACGTAAGACATATAAAATGCAATTTAAATTAGTTTAATGTTTTTAACTAAACAAACATTCTTATCGTTATACTTAAAAATAAATTTAATATTTAAATAATGTATATTATGGCAATAATAAATAATAAAAAATGTATTAAATTGCGAGTCCATTTCTTCGCTCTGGTGTCGAGGCAAAGCGCGGCGTTGTGTTCCGCCACTCTACACGCATTGCCTCTAGGATTCGGCGGAAAGTGGAAAAGGAGTGTCTTAACACTGGGTGCCCACTTTCTATCCTGATGTGTGCGAGATACAGCGTGAAGCCGATTTAATTTATTTAATTCTATTTTAATTTGTGATAGTCGGACTAGCCCACCGAGGACTCCGTACCAATTACAAGATAGCAAGTCAATCGGAAAGTCATTATAGAACTTTAACTTTATGCACTCTGTTAAGTTCCAATAAAAAAACATTTTTAATTAAAAAATTATCTTATTTTAAATATTATAACGTGGTAAGTCACGCTTTAACATTCCTTATCAAATAAACTTTATTTGTAAATGAAAACTTAACATAATTTTAGATAAATTTGAATTATATAATTTGAATAATCGAGATATTTTAAGTTGGCAAAATTACTTTTATTCTTTTAAGTACAAAAACATTAGTATTTCGTTTTGTATAGTACGGTCAACAAGTCATGGTTCCGATTAAGTTAGTCTTTTGAAACTGAGAATTGTTCGCTCTGGAGGAAAATTATCAAAACTAAAAAAACCTAAAATCAAATATGCGCAGTCATCTACAGCTAACTTCAGGATAACCACGAGCCGTGGACCGTGCTGTACACATTAGTAAATTGTTCAAGGCAAGAATCGAACCCACGACCCTTCACAATAGACAAGTATCAACATGTTGCTGCAGCAGTATGAGGGTCTTGAACGGTTGGTCGCACACTGGGCAGTTGTACCGCAGCGGTGGGGGCGAGTCGTTAGCTTGAGGTGTAGTTTTCTCCTTGTCTACTTTCTCTATTTTCTTCTTTTTACGAACCTTAGTTTATGGTAAAGTAGCTTTATTTCAATATAAATATTTATATATTTATTCAAGCGGGGACTGTAAACGCAACAGGTTATGGGTTCGATTCCCAGTCGATTCACAGCCACTCAACATGCAATGTCTACAGAACTAGAATTCGGCCGAAACAACCCGTTGGGACGGTGTATCTGATCTGTGTAAAAGATTCCCAGGTTCCCTCTACCTACTTTTTTAACTAAGTGCGGGATAAAGCGTGAAATAACAAAAAGAGCCTAAAAACAGATATATATGTTTTAAATAGTTACTCACCATGTTACCCCCGCTGGCAGTGGGGTTGGAGGACGCCGGGGGGGCGGCGGTGGAGGTAGAGGGGGGACGTCGCTTGGCGGTGACACTCTTGTGGACACTAGGAGATAAAATGCGGATTTCTTCCAGCTGTAATTTAATACATTATATGATAGGTTAGTTTAGTGTGTTCAGCGATGACTGGAATATTTATTTATATAATGTTGCTCGATACTTAGGAAAGACAAATACTTTTTTTATAAAACATAAAACGTGGGAAACGCAAGTGTCTTAATGGGCACGGAGTGTCTTAGCACTAGGTCCCCAGGTTCCTTCCACACCGCTATGTGCGGATGACAGCGTGAAACTGATATAAAAATTTAAACATGGATGTGACTTGAAGCCACTTTCTATAAAAGTTTTTTTTTTTTTCAAAATATAGAATAACATTTAAAAAAAAAGAATATGCATTCTAAGCAATCATTATAGGGTTGCGAAAATTTGTAAATATCTCCCTACAGAGATGCTAACAACATAAATAAGATGTAAGAAGCGTATAAAAATATACGCGAGGTTCGAACCCCGCTACTTTTAAAACAAAAATATTTAGAAAAACATTTACCTGAGTAGTTAACTCTTGTATCTTTTTCTGAGCTGCTCTGAGATCAGTTAAAACATTTTCTTTATCTCCCGCTATTTTCTCTCGAGATTCACGTTCGGCTTCGAAATCACTCCTACAAGAAATTAAATAATTATATACAAAAGTCAAAATTTTCATATACGAAGTTTCTTGGAACATTTCTCTGTATTGTTTGTGCATTTTCCGCTGAATTCTGGAGGCATTACGTGTGTGGTACTAAACACCGCTCTTTGCTTTGACACCAGAGCGACGAAATGAATATATAAATTTAAATAAATATTTCATTTCTTCGAGTGGGTTTGGAACCCACAGCCAGTCGCGTGTACAGCCACATACTTGCCCCTGCGCCACGACTGGCGCTCTTATTTAAAGTGACTAGTTTTCGAATTAGGTACACGCACAATACAAGAACATTTTTGGACAAGAGCACTTCATAGCATTCATCAGACAAGTTTGTTTACAAGATCGTCTGACGTCATATAATGACGCCATGTTTTTTTGCAGGCTCTAGGCCGAACTCGATGGACTATCGGCACGGATAGTTTCGATGAGTTTGTGGTTTTCTGTTTAATATTAATAAATGTATGTATGAATAAGTGAATGTGTGGAATGAGCGAATGTATGAAGAATCTGTTTATAAACACATATGCTACAGTAAAGTCGACGACACGTAGGCGTCTTTAACTTAGTCTTAGATGACTGCGCAGATTTGATTTTAGTACTTTTCTTATATTTTCATTATATAACAATGGGCAAAATTCACAAGGTCTAAATTAAAGGTGACCACGGAGCGTTGAACTCACTATATTTATGGATGGGTGACTATATTGAATGAGCGAATCTATGAAGGATAACTTTATAAGCGCACACACAACAATACAATACTATTATACACAAATACCAACTTGTACAGATCAACTTGAGCTTTGAGTAGATCGCAATCATCTTTCCTCGATCTTAGTTCAGTTATCTGTGTCTCTAGCGCTTGTATGTCGCGGCCGCGCGCCACCAGCGCCGCTGTTAGCTGCTCCACGTTTTGTTGTGGTTTCTAAAAAATATGTTAAAATATAATTTAAGTTTTTTTAGCTTCCCGCTGTATTCCGATTACAGCAGGGTAAGTAGAGATAGCCCAGCGTTAAGACTCTACGTTTCTATTAAGACACTTCCATTTCCCCCTTTCCACCGTATTCTGAAGGCGTCGTGTGTTGAGTGGGGGAACTTAATGCCACGCTTTTACCTCGTTACTAGAACGAGGAAATGAATATAGTAAATATTTCATTTCCTCTGGTATCAATCGAAGCTATAAACTGTCGTTTCCAGTCGCACGCCTGAGCGCCCACGCCACAATTTGCCGCATATAATTTAGTTAGAAATAGGCATGTACCAAACCAGTACACATAAGAACCAAAATTAATATACCCAGCTTGTAGCAAAGGAATCTATAGTTAAGATATTACATAAGTTTAAATTCTGCAACATTTTCCAATAGTCCACTTTTTAATTTTTCTATGTTGTTAAATAATTCGATGTTTCAACATTGTACTTACTGTTTCAGTTTTAGTCACTGACTTTTTCATTATCTCATTGTAGTCTTTGAAAATACCTTCGAATATTGACATTGTACCGCGAACTTGTGCACTGTAAAAAAATAATAATAAATTATGAGTTTACTGAGAAAAAATAAAATTGAAAATTTAAAACCCATATTTGATGTTATTTTTTTTCCCTTCACACTGTATTCCACATGTAGCAGGGTATGCAGAAGGAACCTGGTAACGTAGCGTTAAGAGATTTCCGAATCCGACTTTTCACCGAATTCTGAAGGCATTGCGTGGCGAAATAAGTTTTACGTTACCAGAGTTCGTTCACTTTCGCCACTCAACACGCAATACTTCAAAAATTCGGCGAAGCGTGGGACACGGAGAGTCTTAACACTTGGTTTTCACTACCTTCCCTGCTATATGCGGGATACAGCGTGAAGCTAATAAAAAAAATCACTTACATATTACTCAAAGCCGTGCTATGTTGCGTTTCCACTATACCCTTCAACTCTGTTAGTCCGGTCCTCACTTTCTCCACTGTGCCTTTTTCCAGTTTGAAGTCATGCAAACTCGCTATTATGCCGAGAGTGTGTACGAGACTATCTGATAGCCTGTTAAAGTAATACTTATATTAATAAGAAGTATGGCGTCGTGGTGCTTTGGATTGTGACTTGTTGTGTCTGTGATGGTTGTGAGTTCAGTTCTATTAGTCCGGTCCTCACTGTGTTCACGGTGCCTTTGTCTAGTTTGAAGTCGTAGGCTATTATGCCGAGAGTCTATACTAGACTATATGATAAACTGTTCAAATACCGACTGATTGTAGACGTGACGGTTGTGGGTTCGATTCCCACACTCAGAAATGATTAAAACCATATTGTTTTCATTACCTCGTGTTGGTATAGAAAGTGCGGCGTGGAATTCCACCACTCAAAATATAAATTGCCCATCCAGCTCCCCGGGCTTTCTTAACACTAAAGTTCGTATTTATAAACCGCTCACAGCTCTAAGATCAATCTTGATTATAAAATAAACTCTTAGGTGATATTTTTATACATGATCTAAAACATCTAATTTAAGTCTTGTTACGTGTATACTTATATCAACAATGAGACAGATTTAGTAACGAGTTCTAATCCTATCTTAATAAATAAAAAAAATATATAATAGCATCCGGCCGTATAATAGAGGCCGGTCGTGGCGCAGCGGCACGAAGTGTGACTGTAAAACCGACTGGTTGTGGGTTCGATCCCCACTCGAGGAGATGAAATATTTACTTAAATTTATATTTCCATTTCTTCGCTCTGGTGTCGAGGTTAAGCGCGGCGTTGAGTTCTGCCACTCAACACGCAATGCCTCCAGGATTCGGCAGAAAATGGGAAACGGAGTGTCTTAACACTAGATTCCCTCTGCCTACCCTGCTGTGTGCGGGATACAGCGTGAAGCTGATTTGATTTTATAATAGCATATAAAATTTAAATACATACCCATTAGTCAAACCATTCAAATATTCGGACAGATGTTTCAACGTCCTATCATACAATTTCACATTGGATATATAATTTGCATATTCCGATTGAGAACTGTTTTCCGAACTCACTGACACTCTCACTGGTTGGAATACCTGTTGACAAGTAATAAAATAATCAATATTTGCCAAAATAATTAATAAATAAATATCCTTCATTGGGATATCTTCTCATTATTGTAAACGCAGCAGTTATGGGTTCGATTTCCACTCGGTGTAATGAATTATTGTCATATCTTTCTCGCTCTGGTGAAGACAAATCAAGGCCTTGGTTTCCGCCCCTCAACACATAATATCTCGAGAATAGAACGGAAAGGTCTCTGATTCCAGAGAATCTGTGAAAACACTAGGTTCCATCAGCTTACCCTTTTGCGGAATACAGCGTGAAGCTAACAAAATGCACCTGACTATAACGCAATATTAAATTATTTATTTAAAAAAACGTATACCGTACCGTAGTTTGAATTTCTTTTATCCTATTATTAAGTTCTTGTATTTGATCTTTATACATTTTGATAGTTTCCACCATTCCAGACTTGTGTTGTGAGAATTCCAACTAAAAAAAAATTCTAATTATATAGAAGCCATTTTGGCGTAATAAAGTAAATTAATAAAAGGTGAAAGTGAAGGTAGGTAGGTTCAAATCTCATTTATCGGGTTATCAATTATAAATTATATAAAATAAAATGAGTTACAAATTATACAGAATGTTTTTGTTATCACCACTTACAATGAAAGTACAGTTTTAACTATAGAGTAGAAAAGCTTAATACAATTAAAACAAAAGAGATTTAGCCAAAAACAAAAAATGTTTTTTCAATAAAAATATATAATAAAATTATATATAATATAATAGTTATACAACGATATAACAAAACGCCATTTGTTAAGAATAACTCACATAGACGCAAATGTACACTCATACACGGTGAAGTTGAAGCTGTTTAGGTTTATTATAGAAAATAGAAGAAAGATATCCTTTTCTCGTTCTGGTATGGTAGGTGGTAGGTAAGGATTTGAAAATTTTGATATGGGTTTAGCATATAGGGTACTATATGCTCCTTTCATGCATACATGCAATATGGGAACAGCAAATAGTACCCTATATGCTGTTCCCATAAAAGGAGCGCAGACGCTTCCACCTTGTATATATTGGTCGAATATCAACTTATTTTTTTTTAAATGAAGTGAAATTGTTTTTATTAATGTTCTTCAAAGGATAGTTTAAAAAAATACCAACATAATTTTTAAGGAGGCCGGTCGTGGCGCAGCGGCACGAGGTGTGACTGCAAAACCGATTGGTTGTGGGTTCGATCCCCACTCGAGGAAATGAAATATTTACTTAAATTTATATTTCCATTTCTTCGCTCCGGTGTCAAGGTTAAGCGCGGCGTTGAGTTCTGCCACTCAACACGCAATGCCTCCAGAATTCGGCAGAAAGTGGGGAACGGAGTGTCTTAACACTAGGTTCCCTCTGCCTACCCTGCTGTGTGCGGGATACAGCGTGAAGCTAATTTAATTTTTAATTTTATAATTTTTAAGGATGATGTAGGTCTGTAGTAAAAAAAACATACATTACCTTGATGTTTTCCAAATCTAATATTTTTATTTGAGCTTTCTTGAGTTCATTTTGTAAATAAGTTATTTTCATTTCTAGCTGCTGAGTGTAAGCTTCACGTTTCGCCATTTCTTCTGGAGTAATGTTCTAGAAAATATTATAAAGTTGAATTTTTTTCTGGTAAAATAATAATGTTAATACTTTCATGGCACACAATGATTGTAATTTCTAATCAATATCTGATTATATGTTATTAAATTAGCTTTTACTTCCTCGATAAACAGACTATTCAACACAAAAAGAAAAATTCAGACCAATAGTACCTGAATTAATGCACTCAAACAACACATCAGATTTAACATAGACTAATATAATGAAATACTTCAGTGTAAGCCAAATGCTGCCTTAAAGCTCTACTACTAAAGAGGAAATCAGTTTGCCCGAAAATTTATTAAATATTAGTCGTTCATATTATAGTAAATAATATAAGTAAAATATAAAAAAAGTTACATGAGAGTTGAGGCCGGTCGTGGCGCAGAGCCACAAAGTGTGACTGTAAAATCGACTGGTTGTGGGTTCGATCCCACTCGAGGAAGTGAAATATTTATTTGCATTTATATTTTTATTTCTTCGCTCTGGTGTCGAGGCAAATACGCGGCATTAAGTTCCGCCACTCAGCACGCAATGCCTCCAGAATTCGGCGAAAAGTGGGGAACGGAGAGTCTTAACACTAGGTTCCTTCTGCCTACCCTGTTGTGTGCGGGATACAGCGCGAAGCTGATACATGAGAGAAGGCCGAAAAATCCGTTTAATTAACTAATACTTACAGAACTAGATGACACCAATTTACTTTGCAGGTCACTTATGATAAAATTCAGCTTTCGTAACTCTTGGAGGTGATCATTGTCTTTGTTTGAAAGTTGCAACTAAAAATATATTTAAAAAATATTTAATATTATACACACTGTAAACCTGAGATTAGTTGAGAGTATATTTAAGTTAACTGTGTTACACCCGTATTTATAAACCGCTCTCAATACTAGGATCGATCCTAATAACGATCTTGAGATTTTGTTTTACTAATCTATGATTGAAAACGGCATTTCTAGATCATCTCAGAGTTGAGTAACAATGACTTACATCATTATATTCTATCATTAAACAAATAATTCTATCATAATAATAATTCTATCATATTTATTCAATATATATGAATAATAGAAAAATCCTATTAAGCAAATTCATTAGGAGATACAAAAAGAATTAAAATAAAACTGTATACGTATACTATCAGGAGGTTTTAAAAATTTTAAAATTGATTAACATATATTCTCTAATACATAAAATAAAGGTAGCTTTTGTATATTTTATTAAACACTCAAATGGTATAACAAAGGAATTAAAAAGTTTACTCTAAGCCGACAATATGTTATTATTTAAAGCCGTCGTGACTCTGTGGCGTAATGTCTGACTGTAAACGTAATGGTTGTGAGTTTGATCCTTACTCGGTGGAATGAAATATTAATCAGAATCATTTCTTCCACTCAACATGCAATGTCTCGAAAATAGAGAGTGTTTTAATACTGGGTTCCTTTTGTTTATCCTGCTTTGCGGGATACAGCGTGAAAAGAAATAAAATACATACCTCAATATTTTTCAACTTGTTTTTGGCGTCATCTCGTTCTTTTGAGGTGGCGTCTATTATGTGCTCCAAGGAATCCTTTTGCCATGATAATTTTTCGTTATCTACTATTAGCTAAAAGATAAATGTCTTTAATTATTATTTATTAAATATTTTCTTCGCTCTAAACAAGACAAAGCGCGACGTTGAGTCCCGCCAGCGTAAAGCTCTATATATAAATTGATTTTATATATATATATATATATATATATATATATATATATATATATATAATCAATTTCCATACATTGAAAATTCAATAATACAGTTATTTTGAAGTAATTTTGTCGAACAAAATACTTAATACTGCCAATTTTTTTATTTATTACTGATTTCAGTAAAGCCGGAAGGAAGCAGAGTTCTGAGATTAATCAGCACAAACGCTCAGCACCAACGCACAATTCTTATCAATGTACGATATAAACTATATAAAAAGCAAAAAACTCATTTTGTATGTTTACTGTATCATTTGAGTTCTGCCACTCAACACGCAATGCCTCCAAAATTCGGCAGAAAGTGGGGAACGGAGTGTCTTAACACTAGGATCCCTCTGCCTACCCTGCTGTGTGCGGGATACAGCGTGAAGCTGATTTATTTTATTTATTTACTGTATCATAAAAGTATATATAAAACTAATTAAAGAATCGTTAATACAAAAAGAAATCGATAAATATCGATTGTATTGTGATACATACTTATGTAACCACTTGAATAAATGTACGTCACTATTACAATGAAAAGCGAATATTTATGTAATTTTTAATCTATATACGTCAGGGTCAATCAATAATACTATATATAAAAAAATTAAAAGAAAAAAGAACTATAATTCAATTTTATTGTATGTAAAAATATATAATATTTTCATATTATTTTCATACAGTATAGTAGACGACCGTATAGTGGCCGCCCTTGGGGAGAAAGTAAAAAAATCCGAAGTGCAAGGGAATCAATCCTGCGCAGCCGTCTACAGCTAACTTCAGGGATAGGGGCCGCGACTCGTCAAGCGTACTGTCCTTAATCATATTGAAATCTAATTTAAAAAATCAAATTAAATCAGCTTCACGCTGTATCCCGCAGACAGCAGGGTATGCAGTGGAGACCTAGTGTTAAGACACTCCGTACACCACTGATCCCATTTAAAAGTTTCTAAATAAAAAAATACATATTCGTATATTATTATTACTAGTGGCCCACTCGCGGCTTCGCCCGCATACCGAGTTTAATTATTTTATTTTGCTACATTTGCCAACAAAATTGATTACATAATTTATATATTCTGAGAAAGTGCGTAAACTACGTAGCTGCTTGAGAGGATATCATCGGCAAGAGTGCCCTCCGCCCGAGTCGAACCTAGGCTTGCGGCCGTAAACAGAGCGTTGAATTATTTTAATTTTATATATTCTCGAAAAGTATAATAGGTACGTCCAAATTACATGCTATAAAAGCCGAAGTTTATCTTAATAAAATTTCCTTGACGATAGAACAACTTTCGCTCGTAAGTTTCAATATCCACGTCAAATAGAAAACGTTGAAATTTTCAATAGTTCTGTAGAAAAATACCTTTTTGTGAATTCTGTACAAGAGATAGATACATGGTCTCGCAGACTTTTTTTTACAATTAATGAAATAAAATATTTTAGTAATACAATTTATTTACATATATTTAGCTATTTTGCGCACGCGCTTAAAGCAGCAAGGCTAACTAAGACATACACCGTAATGTTAATGTTAATATATATATATATATATATATATATATATATATATATATATATATATATATAGCGTATAGCTCTCCTGAGGAATGTAACTTTCATACAAAAAAAAAGTAAATCGGATTAGCAGATCCAGAGATCTTAGCGTTTAAACAACCAAACAAACTTGGGCTTTATTAGTATAGTTAATAATTACCTGTCTCCTTTGCTTCTCAACTAGTTCCAGTTGGGCGGTCAACTTCTCAATAGTATCATCGTCTGGGGAGGTCACGAATTCGATTCCCGACGATGCACCCGACTTGGGCTCGTGATTTCCGTTGGTAATGATCGAATCCCCATCGGCTACTTGAGATAAGTCTAATTTAAGCTGTTTATTTTCTCTGCGAAGCTAAAAGTAAGTTAACATTAGATACTTTATTTTTATTAATAAGCATACAAAATAAAAAAAATAATATAGAAACTTTTTTATTGATGTTTTTAGTCTAGTTTAATATATTTGTGCGGCAAATTCTCGATGCATTGCGAACTCAACTTCATCCAACGTCTTAGGAATTCGGGGAACGGAAGGGTTTTATTAAAAAAGAACGGTCCCTAACACTAGGTTCCCTCTGCTTAACCTGATACGTGCGGGATACAATTGAAGCTTTTAAAAAACAAATATTTTTAATTTTAAGGCGCAGTGGAGATTTCACAGCGTGTGTCTAAACCAAACACGATGGTTGTAGGATCTATAAGTCGATTACGGCGTGACGTAAAAAAATATATTATTAATTTTTAAGATATTAGTTTATAAAATATTACATCAAATACATATGTATAACATGTTGAGGCCGTCGTGGCGCAGTGGGATGGGGTCCTATGAACGATTATACGGTTGTCTTACGATAATAGTAAATGAATAACTTTCATTAAAAACCCTCAGTAAAATAAAGTGCGGTGTTAAGTTCTGCAACGCTCAATCTCAAATTAGGCTCTAAAATAGATATCTTGCTATTAATGTATCCGTCTAAACTCTAATCTGAATGCATTATACAGCGTGAAACTGACTATAATTACAGACAACTCAAATGTAAACAAAAAACATACGTTACGTAACAATACTTAATTATAAGTTATGAATAATTACAATAATTCATAAAGTAATAAGAGTAGGAAACAAAGTAGAGTAAAAGCGCACAGCAGGATAGACAGAGGGAACCTGGGAACCTAGTATCAAGTCCACTCCGTTCCGATTAAGACTTCCGTTCCTTACTTTCCGCCAACGAATTCTGAAGGCATTGCGTGTTAAGTGGCGGAACTCACTCCTTTGCTTTGTTACCAGAGCGAGGAATTGGGAATATTAAATATCACATTTCCCCGTGTGAGGGATCGAACCTACAACCTCTTGCGGCACGCTTATGCCCTGTACCGCGACTATCCTCAATTCTCATATAATAGTCACCCAAAAACTTGATTTATTAGTGTGATATTTTCATTGTTAATGTAAGAGAGTATGTTGTAAATAATTATTGATATTCGTCAATAGATAACTGTCATATAAATATTTACATTTTTGTATAATGACATAGATAGATAGATATTTTTGTTTACGTTCACGTCTGAGATTTCGTTCACAATTGTTTTTTTTTTTAATTTATCTTCTGGGGACGTAAAAATATAAATAAGTTGTAAAAAGCGTATAAGAATATTTTGAAGTTTAGTTTGCTGAGAACGTGTGTATCGTTGAGTGGTCAGAGCGCTTAATTTCCACAAGATGCGGGTTCAAACCCCGCTACCTTTAAATTTTCCTACGTTTTCTAAAAAAATATTTTTGTTCTTTAAATGTGAAATATCATAGAAATGGAGAAGAAAGAAAACTTAATAAGATATCGCTGTGTTCTTGTATGTATTATTGTAAATATAAATCGTTTTTCAAGTGAGAATCGAACCTGCAATAATTCCTATTGTATTACCATTTCACCTATATATATATGTAACCGTATTTAAAAATAATCTATTTTCATGTCATCGCAGCTCAGTGGAATTGAATCTGATATATTGTTAACGAATTTGATCCCCGTTCAGTGCTATATAAAAAATAATTTCGTTTTCCCATTCTCATAAGTTTCCACCGATCAACTCTCAATATCTTGAAATTTGACAAATAATGAAGTGTCTAAAGTCTCTGCCAAACCCTAGAAACGCGGAATAACGTGTGAAACCAAAAAAAAAACACTACCCACCCGTTCTACCAACTCTCTGGTCTCATCAAACTTTTCCTTATGCAGTCTGTGCGTTTTAAGCATGTCCTCTTGACAAGAAGCGATCAACATGAATTGTTCTTTCATAGAATCATTGTTTTGTTTCAACGTCTCTTTTAGTACTACATTCTCGTCCAGCAGTTCTCCAAAGCGTTTCTGTAGCTCCTCAGTACTTCTGTCGTCGGTTATTATTGTACTGGCCACCATCATACTGGCTGGAGATGGCTGGAATGTAAAAATAATCATTTTTATTTCTAATATATTATATGTACCATGAGGTCCGTCGTGGCGCAGGGGTACAAAATGTGTCTCTAAAACCGACTGATTGTGGGTTCGATCCCCACTCGAGGAAACGAAATATTTATTTACATTTATATTTTTTTTCATTCCTTCGCTCACGTGTCGAGGCGAAGCGCGGCGTTGAGTTCTGCCACTCAACACGCAACGCCTCCAGAAGTGGGCAGAAACTGGGCAACGGAGTGTCTTAACACTAGGTTTCCTCTGCCTACCCTGCTGTGTGTGGGATACAGCGTGAAGCTGATTTTATATAATATGTAAAATTTCGAACAGTACCAATTCAAACTCGAGACATTTTGTGTGACAAAACTACAAAGACCAAAGTGCAAATAATTAATAACCCCGATTGAGGATCGAACCCACAAAAATCGTGTTTAGAATCAGACGTGTTCCACTACACCATATACTTGAACAGAGGTTCAAAGAGTTTATTGTTAAATGTTAATTACAACCGTCGTCGCTGAGCAACAAGGAATTTCGGCTTTATTTTTATTCAATTATTTAGCAAAGTAATACAATAAACAATTTGTATAAAAATAACCGCATTAGTGAAACATTGTGTCGCGGAGAAAGATAAAAAGGAGAAATATAAAAAAAACCTTACAACTAAGTTCTGGCACCGCGTTCCGTAATGGCGGATTCGGACGATCCCGCACATACCCGGATAAGCCGAAGAAATTAGTGTTAAGTCACTCCGTTCCCTACTTTCCGACCAATTCTCGAAGCATTGTGAGATCAGTGGCGAAAGTCAATGCTGTAGTTACTTTACGTTGTTACCAGAGCGAGGAAATGAAAATATCCAAAATTTCATTCCCCAAATGGGAATCGAACCCACAACCGTCGCGTTTACATTCGCACGCTTGTGCCTCTGCGCCATGACGCGCCGGCCTCATCGGAAGAGTATTTATTTGAATCATTTAATATTTCGATCTCAGGAATTAGGACTTTATAAGGCAATGAGTTGTGATTTCTGTTTCTATGACTCATAGACACGTGTCTAGTACATTGTAGATAGTTATCAGTACGATTAAAACTCTCTTAATAAAGCCACCGCTGTCGGGGAATTTTCTTTACTATTAAAAAACTATGACATTTTTTTTATGTTTTAGAACTAAAATACATTTTAGAGGCACTCGTAGCGCAGGGGGCACAAAATTGTGACTGCAACGCAATGGTTGTGTGTTCGATCTCTACTCGGAGGAATAAATTATTGTTTATTAATGCAAACGCAACAGCTTCACGCTGTATCCCGTACACAGCATGGTAGACACAGGGAACCTAGTGTTAAGACACTCCGTTACCCATTTTCCGCCGAGTTCTTGAGGCATTGTATGTTGAGTGGCAGAACTCAACACCGTACTTTGCCTCGACACCAGAGCGAAGAAATGGATATATAAATTTAAGTAAACATTTCATCTCCTCGAGCGGGGATCGAACCCACAACCAGTCGGTTTTAGAGTCACACCTCGTGCGGCTGCGCCGCAACTGGCCTCAATAATATTTTTTATTTGATATTATTATGCAAACCGCGAAATACATTGCTTACTAACTAATATTGCAATGAATATTTATTAAAAGCGGAATAATATATGTACATTTTACATTATATCTTAAATTTACGCATATTTCTTATTATCTTTTCCGAAATTAATTGTTTCCAATTATTTTTTAAATTGTTATTGAATTACATAGTAAAAAAAATGTAAAGTATGCGAATTCCTCTATAAAGTATGAAAAAATTAATAATATTTTATCCTCATTTTCATTTCTAAAAATACTAGTGATCCAACATTGAAGCCGTCGTAGATTGGTGGCACAAGTTTGTAGCTATAAATGCGACGATTGTGGGTTCGATTCCTACCCAGGAGAACGAATTATTTAAATTTTTAAATTTAATTTCTTGTTCTGGTACCAAAACGCAGTTTTTGAGTTCTACTACTTCAAACACAATACCTCGAGAATTCAACGGAAAGTGACGAACGAAAATGTTTAGATGGGAACGGAATGTCCTAAGACTAGGTTCCCATGTTCCCTCTGCCTACCCTACAATGTGCTGGATACACTGTGAAACAAAAAAAAGATCAAAACCTTATAGCTTATAGCTATTAAAAAATTCCATAAAAAAATTCAAGTAAATCAATAACAGTATTCTCGATGAGGTAAGAAATTCGTATTCAATAAAATTCCTAGTATTGTTATATTGTTATAAGTATATAATTGTAATATGTACTATGCATTAGTGATTTGTATTTGTATATTTTTTATTATTGTATTTGTGTATTTGCGATTTACATTGTTAAATTAGCAATAAAATAAGTTATCAATGTTTAATTCTATTATATTTCAATTTCACATTATTCCTGCACAGCAGAGAACTTCGTTGACGGAACTCAGCGCCGCACTTTGTATGGCAGAGAAGCAAAATATATTTATTAAATATTTCGTTTCCCCGATTTGGAATCTAACCCAGAACCGTCGCGATAACAGTTGCATGCTTGGCCCCTCGAGTAGAAATAGAACCTTTAATCAACACACACAGTTACAGTTTGACACTTCAACTACACCACAATGCCCAACGCTATTTAGAGTTTAAAAATAGAATGAAAAAGGTAAAGGCAATTCTTATTCATATATGAAAGTGTAACCTTATTAAACCTGTTTATAAAAAGATATGATTGCATGTAAAATTATTATATAAATAAGCAGTTATATAAAAAATAATTAGCCATTCCAATGATTGAATAATGTTTTATGTCTAGACAAAATAGTAATATGTAAATAATTATATTAATATTGTTAGCATTTGGGCTTTTACAAATATCAGATTATAGCGCAAAGGACACCCTCCAGTGCAGTGTGCAATGGACTGGTTTATAAGAAATTTTGAAATTCACCTGGATATGCCAACCATAAAGGAAGATGTTGACAACACTAGAATGTACAAAAAAGATAATAATATAGTAGCTAGATATTGCACCATATAACATACAAACTCTAAGTTCATATGATTATACCTCATAAGCCAATTGTAAATCATAGAAAAAGAAAAAACATATTGGGCTTTGCAGATCCGGAAAATAAAATTACATTTAAATGATAACTAGGGAGGTTTACTTTCCTGGTTTTTCTATTACAATCAGTAACAAAAGAAAATAACTATGTGAGTGTTTCACAGTCGAGTTTCACTTTAGTGTTAAAAATTGTAGTCACTTCATTTGACATTTCACAGAAATTCAATATCTGTTAACTTGGTGAGTAAGTTAATTAACTTCACTCCAATTCACTTGCACTTATTACATTTTGTTTTTCCGCTAGTATTTCATAGTATTTGTTGTTATTTTTTTACTTCTTGACTCACACTCAGTCAGCCTCTTTTTATACATATTTGAAATATCATGAATCCCCAATCTTACCAATTTGCCTATGAATCCTTAGGAAGCCTTAGGAATTTCGAGTTATCTCCAAATCCTTTTCACTTGCATAGTAATTCACTAATTTAATTTTTTATAAATAATACAACCAATAAAAATAAATAGTATTATAAAAAATAGGAAGAATTTTTTATTCTAGTTTAATACAAAGGTTTGATACTCACACTATCTGATAGGCTAAACTGAGCTTTAAAAGCCATGTTAGCCTCTAAAGAGAGATCTTTCATAACATCTTCTATTTGTGATTTATCTAGAGCCCCTTCTTTGACATCCCCATTACAGTTTTCTGTATTCATACTTGCACTAGGGGATGAACCGAGGACTATTATAAAAGAATCGTCGTCAGCTTCAGACTTAGATGTCATATTTTAACATACCTACAAAAATAAGTAATGTTTACTTTACCTTTCCACTTTAAAATATATATTTTAAAGCAGTATCGTATCTCTATGCTCATTTTTATAAATATTGAAACGACCAAGCAACTAGATATAAAAAAATATAAATAGTTCTATTAAATTAGAACATTTACTTACACATCAAGGTTTTAAAAATTGTGAAATATTTGAGATTATTTCTTTCGATTGATTATTTTTGCCTCAAGGGTGTTATGATTAAATTATAGTCACAATCATTAGTCACGTTAGTTTCTATCAAAACAATGTGAATTTACTATATATAATTAGAATTAAAATAAACAACTACAATCGAATTGATAACTTGCTCGGGAGTCAACACTGCAATTTGATACTCGCACAAGTCGCAATTTGCGAAACAAATCACAAGTTTATCTGACACATGAAATGTCACTTTTGACTAATGCTAATATTTAAATAAATATTTTAAATACCAATTTCTTTCAAAATTAATTTTCAGCATTATTTTAATAATTTAAGCGTCTAATGCTTATTTTTCATTTAAAAGTTTATATAGATACGGTAGACTTGGTACCGTAACTAAATATATAAAAGCTGTTTTTTTATTCTAACCTAAAATAGATAAATTGATGCTTATTAATAATTGTTTTTGTCTATGAAATAAAATAAGTTTTTTCTTATTATTAATTTATAATTTAATAAATTCAGATCTATTTGAACTATATGATTTTTATATTTTAATAATATTTTGCAAAAATATGAACTGTCACTGTTACTTGTCATTGTCAGTAATCAAATCAACGTCATTCAGTAAGGACTAAAGTGTAGGGAAGTGATCTAGTCAGTATATTATATTTTGTGCTATTTAGGCGTCTAATTCAGTTTGAAAGAAATGTCTAATGATAACACTTTAGATCTTCAATATGTCCACGAGAGTTTTCAAAATAGTTTAAAAGAAGACGACGATGTTATAATAGACTCGTATATAGACGGTTACAATGAACTAGTAAAGTAAGATAATTTCGATTTTATTTTGTGACTCCATATGGTATTGTTTAACGTTTGACACAGTTTTATTTGTTCAGGTTCTTAAACTTGATTGGTACAGTATTTTCTTTTGTGAGCAGCGATGTTAAAAGTAAAATTAAAATTATGGAAAAACATAGAGCAGGGGAGGACCAAATTTATTATGAGTCTTTCAAGAAAATGATGAAGTATGAAAAGGAAACAAGCTTACATGAAAAAAATGGTTTTGTTTCGGGCTCCAGGACAATGTTGAGATTGCATAGAGGTTTAGGTATCTATATTGTTAAATAATATTATTAACTTATTTAATTAAATATATATGTATGTTTATCTTATGTATTAGTTTTTAGTAAATATTTTAGATAAATTAAAAGTAAAGGAGAATATTCATCAAATTTAGAACTATTAACAAAATGTAATCAATTAAATGTTATGGCACACAGGACTGCCTATAGTTATGAGTTTGATTTTCATTTGGGAGAATGAGTTATTTTAATATTCTTGTTAGAACCCCATAGTACAAGAACTGAACTAAATTATTTTTCTTGTTGTAGCAACAACATCAAACATTAACTTATCATTGACATTAATTTTAGTAGCTCAACACTCAGTGTGTCTTAATTCTTAATACTGCTTACCATGGTAGAGGGATGCAGCTTAAAGTTAAGAGAGTAAAAAATATATTTATTTCTAGATTTCATAAGACTGTTTCTTAAGAGATTGAGTGAAGGAGATGAATCTGTAAACACATGCACATTATGCCAGAGCTCTTACAATGAAACATTAGCCGAGTTCCATCCTTGGTATATTAGAAAAGCAGCTACATTAGCCATGCATGCATTGCCTTCAAGACCAGATTTATTAAAGAAGGTAAAATATATATTTTTTATACAATAGTTATGTATATACCATAAATACACTAGATTCTCTTTAACTACACTCGCTATATGTGGAATAAGTCTGAAAATGTCTGCTGCGAAATGTAAATAAATACTATATCATTTTTTTTTATGTAAGCATGTTTGTAGTTATATGGAAAAGATAACCCATCTGATAATAATCCTATAGATTAAACAACTTAACTACGTCATCTTTTCATTACACTTTATCTATTATGAAGATAGCGGTAATTTACAATACCTGTTTGCAAGTTAAGTCTGGTGATAAAACCAATTGAACATATATTTTTTTATTATTTTAACATATTTATTCTATATACTTATGTCTTTGACTCTGTCACAAAATTAAAGTGAATTGTGACACAAGAGCACAAGTGTCTATAAACGGTTAGGGTTGGGAGACAGGACAGATTGAGGGTTCGATTCCCACTCAACGAAATTAAATATTTAATATTTTCATTTAATTGGTAACATAGCAAAGTGCGGTATTGAGTTCCGCCACTCAACAAACAATTGCCTTTAGGTCTTTCTTCAACTATGGTCACTCTTTCTACAGTGCTAATTGGATAGGGATAGAGCATGAAGCTGTTTCAATTTTTTTTTTATCCCTTTTTTAATGGTTCATTTAAATTAGTGAAACCTTATTGGAATTTGGTGTGCAAAAATTTAGAGGTATTTTTCATGTACATACAAAGGATCAGTTACAATTTTATTATATTTATAAATGTTCATTAGACACTATCTTGTTATTGTATGATGATAACTTTTAACCTTTATACTTTAGGGGTTTCTAGCTTGCTAAGAGATTCTTTTTTTTTATATATAAAAATATTTTTAATTAAATTATTAATATTTATACTATTTTTTCTAATTTAAATATTTAAGTAATATTCTGATACTGTTGCGGATGAAATAATAAAATACAATTGTAAATATCGACGGAACCGGAAAGGCATGTCAATGACGTTGCATCTGCCCTTGTAACGCGGAGTTATGCCTAGGATTAAAAAGAAATTATATTCTTTAAAAATAAAAAAAAGCAACAAATTAATACAAAAAAAATCAGTATAAGGTAGATGGCTTATTGAAGTCACGCCTTTAAAAGCCAAAAGCATAAAACACATTTGCTAAAAGTAAAGAATTGATTCCAAATTCATCTCAAAAAAGTAATTTTCATTTCCACAATTCACCTAGAAAAAAGTTCGTAATTAACTCTATATTAATATGGCTTTGGTATATAAAATCATGAATTTGCTAACTCATGTTTAAACTTCTACACTTATAATATTATAAAACTGAATCATTTGTTTGGTTGAACAGTCTAATCTCAGAAACTACTGGTTTAAATAAAAAAAAGGCTACTTGTGTTGGAGTTGTTGTTGACTTCCATGTGCAGAAGAAGGCTATAATAATAAGCTTCTTTCACCTTACTTGCTTCAATGTAATCCACTGTACTTGCGAACTAATATACCTTCTGTATACATCACTTTAAGTATTATCTATTTTCATCTACCAAAAAGGAGAAGCCGGCTGGCAAAGGCTTACATTAGCGTTTGCCAGCCATTCAATAAATAAAATAAATAAGTTTCTCGCTGTATCGCACCGACAGCAGGGTAGACAGAGGGAAGTAGTTTTAAGGCACTCCATTATCAACTTTCCGCCGAATTTTGTGAGGCTTTGCGTGTGGACTGGCGGAACTCAACGCCGGGCCTTGGTGCCAGAGCGAAGAAATAAGTCGCGTTACTAGTCTCTTTTGCGACGACGCCTCAGCTAATATGATAAATCTTAAAAAATCTAATAATTAACTATTTATATTATATATTTTTCATAGGTAACATTATACTTTTGAGATAATAAATTATCCAAATCTTCCATTAAAAAGAAAATCAATTAATATTGTGAATACATAAATCATCAATTGTTTTATATGTAGAGTGTGAAACACTTCAAGGCCAAAGTGATTTGTTCCAATTGTTCTCATTATTTTTCAATTTATATGTATTTTTTTATGTTATAAATATTATTTATTTATAAAGTTAAATTTATTTTAATTGTTTTAATTTTATATATTTTTTTGAGGCCGCCGTGTAGCAGGCGTACAAGGTTGTGGATTCGATCCCTACTCGAGGCCATTAATGATTATTTCTTAAAATTTTCATTTCTTCGCTCTGGCAACCAAGGCAAAAGCCCGGTGTTGAATTCCGCCACTCAACACGCAATGCCTCGAAAAATTTGGCAAAAAATGGGGAACTCAGTGTCTTAACATTAGGTTCTCCCTGCCTACCCTGCTGTATGGAGGATACAACATGAATCAAACTTGACTTTAATATATTTTTTTCTGTTTGTATTTTAACTAGCGGCCCACTCGCGGCTTCGCCCGCATACCACCTATAATTCTTTATTATGCTGCTTTTACCATAAGATTGATTATAGGTACCTACATATAATTTATGCATTCAATAATTTTTCGTAATTTTGAGAAAGTGCAAGCATTTATATTCATAAAATTTCTTTGATGATGAAATAACTTTCGCTCGTAAGTTTCAATATCTTTGTCAAATAAAAAACGTTGAAATATCATCTTGTAATTTTCAATAATTTTCCTTTATTGTGACTTGTTTATAAGAGATAGATATAGCGTGTCGCGGACTTTATTTTAGAACTAATGAAACTGAATGTTTTTGTACAAATGTACTTACATATATTTAACTATTTCTGTAATACAATGACGTTCCTAAGTATTGTAATTTTATTATTTAAGGCTAACTAAGAATTAAACTGTAACTTTATATAACTTTATATAGCACTCCTGAGAAATGTAGTTTTCATACGAAACAAATAAAAAGTATAACCGACCAGTAGTTCCTGAGATCTTGGCGTTCAAACAAACAAACTCTATCGCTTTATATACATATATATTAGTATAGATTTTTTTTCCTTTGGTTAGGCAAAGTCTTACTAGATCTCTTTACAAAATTTAAATCTGTTTTAAGTTTACTTTCACATATGAAAATGCTTGGAATCGTATAAAAATTTTAATTTAGTGTTTTATTTATTTAATCTTAACTGACAAAAGTATCCGACACAATCATGATAATATTGATAAAATCATTTGAAAAACCATATCTTATTATTATTGTTTATTGTTTTATAAATTGTGGCAATTTTTAATATTATGGCCGCAGTCATAACAATAAAAACTGTAATAATTAATGTATCGTTAACATGTGAATAACTCAAAAAACATTAATTCTTTTCAGTTCTTTGTATCTACAAAACGTTATATGGTTGGCTGACAGTAAACCTGCTAATATGTTAAAAAAAATCAGCTTCACGCTGTATCCCGCACACAGCAGTGTAAGCGGAGGGAACTTTGTGTTAAGACACTCCGTTCCCCACTTTACGCCGAATTCTGGAGGCATCACGTATTGAAATATGAATTTAAATAAATATTTCTTTTCCTCGAGTGCGAATCGAACCCACAACCAGTCCCATTTACTAGTAGTCACACTTTGTGCCCCTGCGCCACGTCTGGCCTCTGGTTAATATGTTATTATACAAATTATCGAAAAGACATAAATCATTTAAAAAAACTACAAAAACCACAACTAAGTATGTATTGTCAGAAGGTTTTCAAAATTTATTTATATTAATTATCTACTATATGAAATAAAATGAAGGTCAATTTTGTATATTTTTACACTTTCGAATGAAGTAAAAAAAAATAACACGTTTACACAGGCTTATAATATAAATTAAAATTTAATTAAATCAGCTTCACGCTGTATCCCGCACACAGTAGGGTAGGCAGAGGGAACCTAGTGTTAAGACACTCCGTTCCCCACTTTCTGCCGAATTCTGGAGGCATTGCGTGTTGAGTGGCAGAACTCAACGCCGCGCTTAACCTCGACACCAGAGCGAAGAAATGAAAATATAAATTTAAGTAAATATTTCATCTCCTCGAGTGGGGATCGAACCCACAACCAGTCGGTTTTACAGTCGCACCTCGTGCCGCTGCGCCACGACTGGCCTCATAACTTATAATATAAGCTATTAATAATATTAGTATAAACAAATGGAGTTTCACGCTTCTCTCCGCATAGCAGGATAGGCAGAGCGAAATTAGCGCTAAGACACCCCATATCCTATTTCCAGCGCAATTTATGAGATTAATAACAGAGTGAGAAAATGAAAATAATGTTAGTGTAGCATCAAAGAAAGAGTTCCTGCTGTGCCACAATGGCTTCTACTGTATACTTTATTTCAAAATGTGTTTTTGCTATACATTGCAAAAATTATTAGTAAATATTATTTAAATTTGCTACATGTACATTTAAGTTACCTAATCATCATAAATTGCGTAAAATTCCGCGACACTATTATTTGCTCTACGTATCTTACTAGCCAGTCGTGGCGCAGCGGTGCAAATGGTGTGGGTTCAATTCTCAATTGATCAAATGAAATATTTAATATTTTCATTTTTTCGCTCTGGTGCGGCGTTGGGTTTCGCTACTTAGCAAGTAATGCCTCCAGAATTCGACAAAAGTGGGGAGCAGGGTCTCACTATGCTGCTACATCTCCACTGCTACATATGGGATAAAGAGTGAAGCTGAGCTGAAAAAGAAATTGGATATTAACAGTTGATAACGTCAACGCCGTCGTCCCTTACACATTTTAAAAATGTTATAACTTGATATTATTTTCATTTTGAATATATTTTTTTATTATTTCTCAGATATTTGGCTCAGAAGAGAAGCTAACGGAGGCGCTGGCGATCTTGCCCCAAACGCTTCAGTCGTGTGACGAGGCGTACTCGCGTGTGGAACAGTTGTACACGGACTTCGATTTCCACGGCTTACCCTAAAATATAAGTATTATTTATATTTAATATTTATTAAAATTATATTTTATATGTATTGCCAAAAACATTTCAAATCTATACAAGTTGTTAAGCCTTAGCTCAATATCAATGAAGTAAATGATTGAGATTTACTTTGTAATGGGTTTAAATGAATTTCCTTGTCAATTTCCTTTTATAGAAACTAAACAGGTTAACATATTAGGTATGTACATATCTTCGATTAAAAAAACCGATTGTAAATTATTTATTTTTCTTAGAAGAGACATTTTTGCTCAAATAACTATGCCAAAAAGTGAAGCTGTTCTTTCATAACGTAATTTTTAAAAAGATAATTCATTTTAATTATCGCAATATGCTAAAAATAAAAAAACATGTTCAATATCTTAACTTAGGTTGATGGAAATAAAAATAATAGTTTTGTAATCCAACTCAAACACCGATCACTACGTATGAACACGGACATGTCGAAAAAGAAGGTTTACGAGAGATTTTTTTCAGCTTCGTGGTAGCCTACTGTAAAGACACTTCGTTCCCCATTGTTCACCGTATTTTAAAGGCTTTGCGTTTTGAGTGGCGGAACTTAACGCCTTGCTTTGTCTTGACGCTTGAGAAAATTGAAATATTAAATATTTCATTTCATCGAGTGTAAATCGAACCCACAATTGTCGCGTTTACAATCGTAGCAAGTACGATTCCTCTTATAAATTAAAATAAAATTATAAAGCATAAACTTTCTGTTTTGACATGTCCGTAAGGACCGTGAATTTATTTGTAAGGAACATCTTGTATATTTTTGAAATAAAAAAAACGCCATTAAACAAAAATGAGTACATTTTTTATATTTATAGTGATTGTATTATTTATATAAGTGAGAAAATTAAATATAATTTACGCGCGAAATAGTGAAGTTGTAAAATATTTAGCATTTAAGTTAAACTTAATTATTTACTTTGGTTCCTTTTTTATATTATTTTTGCCCTCTTTATTGGTGGCTGTCATATTTTTCTTTTTTTTTTAATCATGTGACAAATAAAAATGTTTTTTTTTACTATTATTATGATATACGTAGATAAAAAATGAGCTTATTACGTTTAAAAAACTAAATGTATTTAAACTAAAATTGTGCATTTTTTCCTTTCTAGTATTTACCTTACCTACAGTAAATGTTAAAAGGCTAGGAATTTCCTCCATAATTAATGAAACGTGTCTATCTATGATTGTGTTAAACTGTTTTTTTTTCTTCAAGATAGCGAATGATAAGTGACGAGGAATTTCCTGCATATTTAATAATGAAATGTATGAAAACGTATAAAAATCAATATATCATTTACTAGAAATAATCAATTGTAAGCATTTTTTTTTATTTAATTAATCAAAATATGCTACTTATATTCTTTTCTGTGAAATTTTGGATATAATTTCATTCCATATTTGAGAAAATGTATTCTAACAAAATTAAATCTTATCTTTTTATTGCTCATAGGCTGCTTCCAATTTTTTTTATTATTTTTACGTAAACTTACATTATTGTTTATTTTATTTGGAAATTATAACATTTATACGTAGATTATATGTTATATATTAATATACAATAAGGAAAAATACACACTATAGTGCTGGTTACGGCCCTTTCTCGGTCCGATCTCGTATGAGAAATATTCTTATAGGCGTGATTGGACCGGAACTTTACTGAAATAATATTATGAATGTTCTTATTGTTTCTCATATTAAAATATTTTATCGTAAATATATACAGGATCGAGAACGAACCGTGGCTGGTACCATAGTGTATCTTCCCTAAAATAGATGCCTAATGATCTCATGAGATGGCTATAACGTAACGCTTGTCAAAATTATCATATAAATATTATATTTGTTAATAGTTTTTTAGCAATGATAAAAGAAAAATGCTGTGCATGTTTACGGGAGTGTGTTTCATCCAGTTATTGATAGCTCAGAGGTACTATTTGAGTCAAATAATTATTTCTATTATTAAAACTCGCTTTTTTAATTTCGTATTTAATGAGAAAAATAAAAGAAAATCTAAAGGAAGGCTAAGGCTTTAAATAAGCGACTATCATCAACTCTTATTTTAATTTTTTTTTAAATGAAATTGAGTTTATTGTGTTTGAGGAGATGACTTCTCTATGGGTTCCATGTTTGCGTGAACTATGGTATCGGGACGATGATAGCGAGAAGAGACCTAATATTCAACTGTTTTATTTTATAATTAATTTGGTTACTTATACGCTAATCAATAGCAAAAAATAATTTCACAACTGCTATCGTAGCGAAAAAATTTAGTACGTTGATATAGCGTTTTTAAATGTTATTTATAAATAATATTAATTATTATGCCCCTGCAGTTGGTTCCGAAAGACTGTTCTAGAAAAAAAAATCGAAGAACATGAAGGTATAATATTGAATCCGATACCTGGACTTTATTTAAGTATTATGGAATGCTTTACGATAGAGAACTACAAAATAGTAAAATATTTTTTCTTTTATAATAATTAAAATAATAAATACCTCTGCGCTGTCATCTTTAAAATTGAGCTCAAGTGCAACTATTGCTCAGTTTACAAAGTTCAGTAGACATATTAAAGTAACATAAATGTCGATTGTAAATTAAAAAAAAAAACAATTTTTCACTTATATTATTATTATCTGTAATTTTGAATTTGTATAATTGTTAGAATAAAAAATGCGATATTATTATATAAGCTTAAATATTTTGAATTAAATTTATAATTAAATAACGTGTTTAAATAATTTAAGAAACACTAAAAAAATGACAATGTCATGCTGATGTAGAGTAAATGTACATTCCCGCACCATTCCTAGAATTGGGAAGTTATACCTTTTGTATTTTATATTGAAATAAACGTGTTTTGCTATTTCTATCTTGTTTTATTTATATTTCTAAATTAATTTTATTATTGAGGCCAGTCGTGGCGCAGGGGCACAAAGTGTGACTGTAAATATCGACTGGTTGTAGGTTTGATCCCCACTCGAGGAAATGAAATATTTATTTACATTTATATTTTGATTTCTTCGCTCTGGTGTCTAGGCATATCGCGGTGTTGAGTTCCGCCACTCAACACGCAATGCTTCCAGAATTCGAAGGAAAGTGGAGAACGGAGTGTCCTAACACTAGGTTTCCTCAGTCTACCCACATGTGTGCGGGATACAGCGTAAAGCTGATTGATTGGTTGATTGAATTTTATTGATAGGCCAGGCCATGACGCCCTCGAATTTAGGTATAGGATCGAAATTATAGGCCTACTTACTCCGAGACAGTGGACATACTTGAGGAGAGACTTATGTAGCTGACGGTGACTATGACGATATATAATACTTAATGTCTTATACTTTGATTCTACCCTTATCACAATGTCCTTTTTATCATTAGAGTTCCGTACATTTTAAGAAAAAATAAGGAACCCTTATAAGATAAAGGAACAATTATAAGACTGTTGTCCACCTGTCTGTCTGTCAAGAGACTTTGTCTCAGAAACGCTTGGAGATATGGAATTGAAATTCAAACCATATATTCAAATCTTGTCTCTTAATTTACAGAAATATATTATTTCTACGTTTATTACAAAAATTATATGGCTTTTTATATAGTAAAAAACGCGTATTGTACTATGTAAAAGATTTTATATTTCTCACGAACTGAAAACTGTATATTTGTGGCTAAATTAAAAAAAATAATAGCTCTAAAAGCTTGCTCAAGTGAGGTATCATTTAGTTTCATTTTGACTAAACAACGCGCTAGAGTTCAGAAAAAAATCAGGGCAGCCACGTTCAGGTCCGTAAAGAGCCGTACTGTGATGTAATAAGTAAAAGAAGGTTGCAGTTATATATATTTATTTATTTTATAACAACTAAAATTTTTGGACACACATCCGAAATCAACAATACAAAATAAAATTATGCAACTCAAAGCTTAAAAGATGTTCTTATATATATAAAAATAAATTATATTATTAATTATTATTATTATGCTCTAATTATTTATAATTAAAATATAAAATTAAAAATAAAATAAACTTTACAAAAAAGTTTTACAGATAATGAATATACGAGTACCAAAAAAAAACAAAAAAATAATAATATTGTATGTACATTTATAAAAACACTTCTTAGTACTTACTACTATTAAACTATATTATTTTTAATAGTAAATAACGTGGCAGTTGTGTGAGAACTAATGTTTATATAATATAAAATAATTATTGGGTAGCTTCACGCTTATTCACTAGTGGTGGAGTGGTGGAACTTAACACCGTGCTTAGTATTTAAAAATGAGTGGGAATCGAACCAATGACCATTTCGTTTATAATCAGACGCAGAATCACTATGCCACTATTGTAATAATTATAGTATAATTTTTTGTTTCTAAATGATAAAGTATTATTAGAGGCCTATCGCAGGGGCACAAGCGTGAGACTGTAAACTCAACAGGCCGTGGGTTCGATTCCCACTCGATGAAATGAAATATTTAATATTTTCATTTCTACACACTGGTGTCACGCAAAAGCGCGACGTTGAGTTCCGCCACTCAATACGTAAAGCCTTCAGAAATCGGCAGAAAGTGGGCAGTGGGTATCAATACGAGGCTCCTTCTGCCTACCCTGCTACATACAGTATACAGCGGGAAGCTGAAAGTATTATTCTCACACGATCATTATACAAACAAAAGAAAAAATAAATTATTAAATATGATTTCTATTTCCATTTCTTCGCTCTGGTGTCGAGGTTAAGAGCGGCGTTGAGTTCTGCCACTCAACACGCAATGCCTCCAGAATTCGGCAAAAAGTGGGGAACGGGAGTGTCTTAACACTAGGTTCCCTCTGCCTACCCTTCTGCGTGCGGGATACAGCGAGAAGCTGATTTATTTTTTTTATTTAAATATGATAACATAACAGTAACATAGGTTAAAATTCACGAAAAAATCAATAAAACAATTTCAAGGACAATGTAATAATGTGTATAATAAAGTGAATGGATTATTAAAAAAAACATGGTTGATTGTTTTTTTTTCTATTTATCTTAATATTATGTTATTATTTCAGTAAAAAAAAAAACATACACCATATTGCTATTAATAATCTGTGGTTCGCTATAAAATTGCGTTGTACAAGTAATTTAATAATAGTATAGATAAAATTGTTTACTAAATTATTCTTAGGAATATATTTAAACTTGCCAATTTTGAATAAAAAAAATTGTATATATTATATAAAACACTTCGTATAAATATTATTATACACTAGTAAATAAATAAACAACTTCGTAATCTTTCCATTTACAGTTAAAATATAGAATTGCAGAACTTAACACCCAATTTCGTCTAAACAGACCAAAATAACTGATTCTTTGAGCAGGACTGTAACCCACAACCAAATCGTTTACTTAGTACACTATACTAAAATAACATCACAATTATTAAATATTACCTAATTTAATATTATTGCTTGGTGAAATTTAAAATTGCGGTCAAAATGAATAAAAAAGTAAAATTTATTAAATAATATATCATTTTAATATACAAACTAGATATATATCTTTTTATATAATATATTCATTAAATTATGCGTATTATGTAATAAGGATTCCACTATAGCTTTAAAAAATGAGTTCACATTCACCAAGCGGGTTAACTTGTGGTAGGTCATGATCCTTTTCCCGCTACTCCCTCTCAAAGCTAGGCAGAAGAAACCTAGTATTAAGATACTCCATTCCCTACTTTCCACTGAGTTATTGAAACATTGTGTGTCGAGGGGCGGAACTCAACGCTGCACTTACGTAGGCGTCAACAGACCTTCCAAATATAAAAGATAAGATTTTTACAGTACACACGACAGTTTCTGCATTAGAAGCGATGCGAATTCTTTAAACGTACAATATAGTACTGCTTTGTCGACCCAGCGTATTTATAAAATAATTTATAATTGCACCACTAGATACAGAATAAATCAAATAATAATTTTCAACAAATATTTTTTTATCTGTTGTTGTATCTGTATTTGTTTTAAGGTCTTGCAATATAAATAATTACAACATCACTGTCGTCAGGCCTGGGGAGGTTCATCCAGCGGGTTGGCTTGCGGCAGGTCATGGTCTCGTTCCCGCTCTTCCCGCTCGAAGGTGGAGGTGGACCCGCTACGACTGGTGGAAGATGTTGATGATGAGGATTCGCATTGATCCGGGTTACCCGTGTCTCTGGAAATATAATTTAAATTATATATAAACATATTATAAAAATGTAATTGATGACCTCATAAGCCTCAATGCGAATAAGACAAAGGTTCAGATTTTTGAAAGAGATGAAGAAAAGACGGCATGCAATATCAGTGTAAATGGTAAGATATTAGAACAAGTGAATGAAGTGGTATACTTGGGAAGCATGTTCAGTAAAGAAGGAAGATACGAGATGGATGTGGAAAGGCGTATAGATGCCGGTAACAAAGTTAACGGAGCCTTAGCTGCATTGATGAGACGGCGAAACGTCAGCACAGCTGCGCGTTTGGCCGTACACAATGCAGTGTTGGTACCGACACTGTTATACGGCAGCGAAACAGAAGAAGAACGAAAGAAAGATGAATGCTGTAGAGATGCGATCTCTTCGTAGGATATGCGGAGTCAGCTAAGCTGATCGAATCCGCAATGAAGAAGTACACAGAATGGCAGGTACTAGCGAAGATGCCACGGTGACAATGAAAAATAACGTGCTCAGCTGGTTTGGGCACGTCGAACGAATGAGTGATGAAAGAATGGCAAAAATGATTTATGATGGAAAGTGAGCGGTAAGAGAGGTAGGGGGAGACCTCAGTTGACCTTCGAAAACACAGTATAGAATTTACTGGAGGAAGGTCACGTACAAAGCATGAGGACCCCCGGAGAGCATTCATGAAGAGGTTGATGACAGTGGACGACGCAAAAGAGGTATGTATAGACCGTAGCGTTTGGCGCTCGGTTCTCTCTGACTACCCCGCTAGAGATAAAGCGTGAAGTTAGTAGTAGTAGTAGTAATTGATGACTGTCTGTACATGAAAAATATATGAGAAAAAATATTATTGGGTATATTTATCAATGTAATAGAAACTAATGATTGAAACAATGATTTTTACAAGTTTTATTTGTCTGTCTGAGCGTTTCTGCACATTTTCCTCAGAAACATTTCAACCTTATAAAATGCAGCTTTCACTATTGCTTTTAAATGTCCCTTAAAGTAGAATGTTCGTTTTATTTTAACCTATTAAAAAAATTACCAATATAAAGTATTTTCTTCCACTAAAATGCTGCAAAAAATCTCTTTTATTGTATTGGCTGATACTTCAGTTCTCTATGTAGAGATATTGTTATCGAAAACTAATATTAGAAATTCAAATTCTGCTAATATTATAAATGTAACGTTAACAAATTAACAGATTTATATGAAATTTTTAAATATTATATATATATATATATATATATATATATATATATATATATATATATATATATATATATATATATATATATATATATATATATATATATATATATATATATATATATAATATATTTAAATTAATAATATATATATAATATTATATTCATAGGTACTTTACAGGTGATAAATCTTATATTAAAAAATAGTTATAAATAAAAATGAAATCATCATATAAATATTTACTTATGGAATCCATTGGTTTGACATGTATTGTAACCGCCGCAATGTTGGCACTTTAGACCCACCACGTGGAATTTGACTGTTGAGAGCTGAAAAACAATTAAATTTACATTATATTCAATTAGGCCAATCGTGATGCAGTGGCACAAAGTGTGGCTGTAAAACCGACTGGTTAAATTTTTTAAATTTATATTTCCATTTCCTCGCTCTGGTGTCGAGGTAAAACGCGGCCTTGAGTACTGCCACTCAACACGCAATGCCTCAACGGGAACGGGGGGAACGGAATGTCTCAACACTAGGTTCCCTCTGCCTACCCTGCTGTGTGCGGGATGCAGCGTGAAGCTGATTTCAATTAAAATATAAAATTTTATTTATTAAAATAGATAATTAATTAGCACTTTTGAAACAATATTAACATTGTTAGTATTACAGGGAACTTAGTTTAAGACACTCTGTTCCCGACACACCGCCCAATTGTCGAGAAATTACGTATTGAATCGTGGAACTCAACGCTGTGCTTAGTCTATCAAAGTAAGGAAAAGAAAATAATTTTAATATTATCTTTCTTCCGAGTAACATTGAAATCGCTACTGTCGCGTTTATACTACGACAGCATAGTTGTTAGTTTCAACTTTCAGTGTGTGACTGTTAACATAACGACGGTTGTAGGTTCAATCCAAATTCGGGAGAATGAATTGCTTTTATTTCACTGCTCTGTTAAAAAAAACTCTGAGACTAGTTCCACCATACAGTCCTCAATGTCTCGAATTAGGACAGAAACTTAACTAACTTAACAAACCTTAACTTTAAACTAATGAAAAAAAAATACTTTCCAACCCCTACATTTTTTGATATAAAAGTCATAAAAAATAGAGAAAAGAGTCGATAAATTTTTATATGTTATGATAATATAATTTTACCTTATGACAGTCTTTACACAATATAGTAGTTTTGTAGTCCGCGTATTCAGGAGGCATGGGCGTGGCCGCCACTTCGGAGTCCAAATAGTTCCACAGCTGTAAACAACATAAACATTTTCGTAATAAATAACAGTTCACGCTCCCTCGAACAGAATTCAGCGGTACGTAGGGAACGGAGTGTGTTAACATTCTACCTACAACGCTATATGCGGTATACAATTCGTTTCTAGGGATGTCACGTTGAGTGGCGGAACTCAACGTCGCACCTCATAACAATGTAAGGAGCGATGAAAAGAAAATATTCAATAATATATCAAAAAATATTTCTTCGAGTGGAAATCGAATCCACAACCAAGCCCTTAACTGATTTGAGTGGTTTAGTAGAACTATGTAATATACTAACATTGGTCATATCAATCATGCTGGTCTGGCAGGTGGGGCACGCGTAGTGGCCGGACTTCAGCATCTGCTCGAAGCAGGGTCTGTGCAGCAGGTGCCCGCAGTCCGGGATGTGGCACGGGATGCGCGACGTGTGGATATCCTCGAGGCAGACGGGACAGTTGGCCCGGGATACGTTTTCTACGCACTGGAAAAAAATTATGTTATTTTCTTTTTTCTGCTGTATCCCTCTTTAAGCTTGGTAGGCACAGGGAACCTAAGAAGCAGGTGTTAAGGCACTCTGCTCCCAATAAGTAACTGAGTCTGTCCCGAAAGTAGGCAACGGCAGTCCCGTTGCCTACTTTCGACCGAATTCTAGAGGCATTTCATTTCCTCAAGTGGGAATGGAACCCACAACAGTCACACGCTTTTGTCCATGAGCCAACACTGGACAATATCCACATGTATATTTTTTAAATACACAAAATATATTACTAAAATAAATCGTAACCGGCTACACAATATGATTAATCCGCAATACAAATATTTAAAGACGCACAACATAAACTTTTCGAGAACGATCACATAAAAGAAAAATATTTATAAAACTCAAACAGTAAAGCTGCAGATTTAGAGGTTGAATGTTGCGATAATTTCCATTTTTTACATTACAGATGATAAATAAATTTCTGTTATTAATTTTATTTTCATAATTTCAACTAAAAATGTAGACCGACAGACTAAATATTTATACAGAACTAAGTTAGAAAATGGAACTTTGATGATATACAAAAAAAAGATAAGAAAAATATTCTTCATAATTATACTTCAATGTTAATTTACATTTAGACATGCCCACGACTTCTGCATAGGGAACTATTTAATCTTTTGGGACATTTGCCAATATGCAATAGTTAACACTGCATTTAAATCGGTATAACTGTTTCTGAGATTAGTATAAACAAAGGAGCAGACAAACTGATAAATATTTTTAAATCGTCATTTTGGGTTCTATTACATTGATAAAGGTCAGTACAGACAGCAATCAGTTACAGTTTTAGTTTATGTTTATTTAAGGGAGATGTACATAAAGATAATATTATACATATAAAACGAATATCCTTATTATTACTAAAATATAAGTTAAACACACTCACTCTATGTCCAACTCGTTGTAATTGTACTGGAAGGCACATGTTACATCTCTCACAGTGAAAGAATCGATCCCGACCTCCGACACGACAAATGCCACAGCCTTCACAATGATACTGCTTTTTGTCCTCGTCATCGAATAAATTACAGATGAGGCATGTGTACTGAAAATAGACAATTTTTATTATAGCTTCATGCATTTCCCACATATGTAGCAGGGTAGACAGAGGGAAGACTTTTTTTGACTTAGGAGATTTTGTTTCCCATTTACACCCAACTTTCAAGACGATGAAGTAAATGAATTCGTAAATGAAGCGCTTTCACATCCACTCTATGTATAATTTTAAACTCCAAACTCATACTTTACGCATTATATTAGCAATTTCAAGAAGAAAAAAATAATTATACATATAAACCTTCATCTTAAATTACTCCATCTATTTAAAAAAAAAAACTTCTGAATCCATTACATACTTTTACTCTACTCTTTGTTTTATACTAGTGATGTGGCTGTATGCCACATAAATTTAAAATTTGGTGTGTAAAAGTAAAGTAAAAGTAAGACATAAACAGATGCTTTGGAAGTCAAAAGTGTGATTTCAATTCATAAAAGTATGAATTTGGAGTGAAAAATCCATATTTAAAATTAACTAGACAGTGTCATTGCATTATAATTAACATTAGAACCTATTTTCAGTGTTTCCTGTAAACACACAGTGGGCGGAGTATATCAACTAGATGAGATGTAAACTTGCCAAAATTACTACAAATTACTTTATGAAAGTGTACGTCCATTGTTGCACAGCGTTAAATAAAGTGATAATTAATTTTTAATTTTAGTCTAGTTAACATGAAGGGATATGTTCCACCATTGAGTTTATTCTAGACTTTCAGTGCTCATTGTGGCCTTGAAAATATTTTTTCAAATATAAGCGCTATTTTAAAAAATATATAATTAATAAAGGTGTAATTTTAACAAAAACCTACCTCACATAAAGTAGATACTCTCTACTTTTATGCTTCCTGATTACAGATGATATATATGATGGACTATTACAGATGATAAAACAAATAAAAGTAAATTAAAAAAGTTATAGCATTTAGTATATAAAGCTAAACAATTACCTTTCCAAAAGTAACTCCACAGTTGGAACATTCAGCTTGCACTTTTTGCCGAGTATCACATTCTGTACATATTAATTCGGTAACTGACTTCCTATTGAAGTAGTGAGCTTCATTTTCATCATGACAATATCTGCACATGTATAGTTTGTTGCAACATGGTGTCTGAAATACATTAATATATGATATATTAAATATGATTATTTTTTAAAATCATCAACATGGTATATTTTAATAATTTAGAAAAATAAATAAATAGGCAACAAGCACAATAGTTGTGGATTCAACCTCATGCTCTGGTTGAGTGTTGCATGTGTGTATCTTGCATTGAGTTCTGCCTGTTCTGTTCTTTATTTCTGATGGAAAGAAGTGTTTTGACACTAGGTTCCCTTAGCTTACCCTGCTATGCAGAAGAAAAGCATGATGTATTGTTTTATCTGTATGGAGTAAATATGTCATACATGTTTTATTTAAATATTTGTATATATTTTAAAATATAAATCACGTAAAAGATTTAATATATACAGAAATAGTGACAGCAGTTAAATTTAATTACCTATAGAACAAAGACTTAATATGGACTTGACTCTAAAAACAAATTTTAGTTCATTGACATGCTTTTGTTCCTGTAAATGTGCGTATCACATCGAATTGCGAGGATTCTGCGTAGAAGGATTTAAATATAGATCTGAGTGTTTTGAACCCGGTAATGGTTTTTAATATGTATACCCATGACATAGTAGCTAAAAGTACAAAATAATAAGACTTACCACAAATTTTGCTCTTCGTTTATAGTGAGCACAACCAATACGTTTTTCACTATTCTGTTCGTTCACAGCCGGAGGTTCATCGTTACTAGTATTTATTGAGTTTTCTGACATTTTTGGCAAATTTTATGAAAAATTGTTTCAGTTACATACGAAAAATTGCTTCAAGGTTAATAAAATAGAGGATAAATATAAAATAGAGTATTAATTATTATATTTTATTGGACGACAATGAACAACTTTGTTAATTGTGACAACTTCTAGTTTTAAGAAATTGACAAGACAAAGTTGACGTCTCAGTCATGTCACAGTGTGTGTTCAGTTTGAAGGTCGGAGCTGTAAAATTAATATTTTATATAAATTAGTATATATTTTTTTTAACTCTCAGTTGTTTAATTAAGATATGTTTCCAAAATTTGTGATATTTTTAATGATTACATAAACAAAGAAGTAGTTATTTAAATATATATTACATTTTAACTAAAGCCAAAGTAGAAGTGTCACGTGAGTTTACAATAAGTAGTTTTTTTTTCTCTTTTGTCTATGGCAATATTTTACGCGCTAAATTTTAAATATAAAACGAACAATAAGTATAGGTAAATACTTACGTAGATAAGTGTGGTATTATATCATATGACTAAAACTTTTTAAGCATAATCGAATTTGTTCACAGAGAGTTTTCGGTAATTCGAGATATTAAGTATTTTGATTCAACAGACTAGTTGAATAGAGCTTAGAGCAAAAAAGGAAAATATTTTGAATAGTATAGAAAAAAATTCCCCGACTTGAGAACAAACCCAAAACCATAGCGTTAAAAGACAGATGCCAGAATTAATATAATCTTTAAATTCAAATACGGGATATTTTTTTTTTATTTTTGTTTCTGTATAAACAGTACATAACAGCACATGCCGCTAGCGTCGCCAGTAAGCGAGAGAGCGAGTACACTACATATAATAGATTTTTTTATATTTTATGCTAATTCCACACATTCTAACAAGAATGGCCTTGATAATACAACCATTTATAAATATATCTTTTTCTAAATAACTACACTACTAGCTAGATGCACCAATAATAAAGCAGTTTCAAAATTAGTTTATAATCCACTTATTTTTTTACATAATTAATTCTTCTACCAGCATTTAGAACTTAACCTTTTATATATTAGAAACATTGTAAATTGAGTCAAGTTGTTCAATACGGGGTAATGTTATACATTTATAACAGCGTGTGCAGAGCGAACCTAGTGCTTATGACACTCAGTTCCCATTAAGATTTCTGTTTTTTAGTTTCCGCTGTGGCATTCAGTGGCGTAGCGAGCTTAACTTGCGCCCGGGGCAAAATATTTTTTTAGCGCCCCCTAATAAGACAGTAAAAATATTTTGTCTGTACATTTAGTAATTTTGACTGAAATGGATAGAGGGACACTTAAAAATAATAATAGAAATCAAAAATATTTTTTTAAAATTTCTTGTCTGTCTGTCTGTCGATATATATGGTCACATTTTTCTCTGAAAATACTGAACTGATTTACTTTACCAATTGCTTTGTTTTGTTTCGTCAAAATCGGTTCATTAAAAAAAAGTTATCGTCATTTGAATGAACTCATGGCATTGGTTTGCCTGCAAATGTTATATAGCAATCGCGCTGTTAAGATTCCTGGCTAAAGAATGACATTCGAAACGTCTTGGTTATATGACTGTTGATAAAATATATATTTTTGAAGCACTATCATATAATATTTTATACAATAAAGTAAACAAAATTGAATTGTTAGTGGTGACCTTCATAAATCATAACATTTAAGTTTAAGTCGTAATTAATTCAACATAGAGATAAAGAACGATTAGATCTTGAAAGAAATATCAAGTATCAGAATGCCTAAAAACATCCTTTCTACGTGTACACTGTAATAACTACATATTTACCAACTGTATATTTAGCTAATAATATATGTAACTAATTTTAAAAGTGTACAGGAGTTGATATGCAATTATTACAGTTATTTTACAAAGAATATTATTAGCAGTAAATTAAATTATTAACTGACATCAGCACATTTAAGGTAAAAAGGAACGTAATGTTACAAAAATATATATGTATAATAAATAATTAGCTTTATGAATATTTTATAAATGAAATATCAACATTGGTCGTATTTTTTAGTTAGAAACAATCAAAAATTCTTATAAAAACGATAATGTCGTAAAAAAATCATATTAGAATATTACAGATTAAAGTAATAAAAAATCATATTAGAAGTAATTTTAGTTGTCAATCAATTCTGCTTATTAAATCAATAATCATGTAATTTAAGCGGGCGAAGCCGCTGGCGAGCCACTAGTCAATAATTTCATCAAAGTTAATCATTCCAAATTTTTCTCTTTTCACACTTAAAAATCGTTGATCGTAGATAGCAATTGATACTGAGATAGTCAGAAATACTTAAAGTGCCACTCTTAGGTTTGGAAAAACATCTTCTCCTTAGGAGATTATAAAAGTGAGCAAATCTAATGGGTTTTAGGTTCACTTTCTTTTCTACTGCGGAATAACATTTTGCAGTCACATATTTCGATAAAGAGTTCTATTCCATTGAAATCTGTATTGTAAAATTCACTCAAATTTTTACCACTTTTTCAAGGTCGTTATCAACATTATCCTTGTCTAATAAATTTTCAATGTCTAGTAGAAATCCAAATTTGAAATTAAGGTCACTTAATCGCGTAAATTGTGTACATATTCCTTGTTGAATACGATCAAGAACGCTTTTCATAACACGAGGAATTTAACTTTCTGCAGAAAGACCAACATCTCTAGCCTATTCTCCGGGCATTTTATGGCGTCTTCATACACGTTCTGTTGTATTAATATCCCATCTTTTACAAATAGACTTCGCCTTTTCTATTGAAGCAATAGAGATTTTTCAGAGATTTTTTTTAAATTTCGGCTAGTTCAAGATCATGGAACGCTTCTCTAAAATTCATTTTAAGATCTTGTAATCTGAGTTGCACACGATCAATTCTCCTTAAGATTTCTTACCAGAAATGAACTAAAGTTATGAAACTAAAATTTTGTATATTTTGCAACAGAATTGAAGATTCACTTCTGGTGTCACTTGTAGTCTAATCATCTGTTATTTTTTTATAATAGATCTACTATTTTTTCTAGCCTATCGACGATAACGCTAACCACTTGTATTCTGGCACTCCATCGTGTTTCAGATTCACGTTTGACAGATTTTGTTACAGCATTTTTTAAAAATTCCCATCGCAACGTTAAACATGAGAAAAAGAGATATATGTTTTCAATTATTCCAAAGCATGTCACAAAAATTGGCTCTAATTTAGCTGCAGTAACTCCTACTAAACTCAATGAATGATTATCACAATTTACAAACAATGCTTTATGATTTTTTTCTATTATTCTTTGTTGAACGCCAGATGTGACCTGCCATTACCAGAAGTTGAATGAATTCATTTTGAATCTGTGGTGATAAATATGAGATAGTTTTTGGAATTTCTGTGCATATCTATAGGTTATGGGCATGTCTCATATGATGTCCTAGTCGCGGATCGAACTGAGCTACAAGTCTGGCAAAGATAGGTTTCCTACGTTTGTGCCATGTTTAAGTACTAGTTTTTCAACATGGCGACGCAGAGGAAGATTTTGCATAATTAAATACCTCATGCAAGCTAATATTCTTTGCAATATATTTCGCCATCTTTCTTTTTCATACTGAATGTGCGCTTCTAATGATACTTCAATTTCCGTTTTACTTGTTAATCTACGTTGTGTCTCTTTCCAAGCTAAGTAATTTTGGGGGATTTGGACTTTCATGGCTAATCAATTTATCTTTTTTCTATCATTTATTAAAACCAGCAGATGTTACGTAAGATGATTGTGTAGTGAAATTTGGTGTACTAAATAGTAAGCAACAAAAGCAATACGCAGCATTGTTTTTTGGTGAACATAATAACCAAGATCGGTTGACTTCAGTTCCTTCCTTTTCATTACCGACTCGTCGAGAAAACCAAGATCTTGGCATTAGGCGAGTGGTCGATGTTATTGCTGCATTTAAACTGGCTTTGTTTTGATATGTGCTAGGTTTAAGAATAATCATTTCTCTTCGAAGTTGGTCCGATATTATAGGACGATTGTTGCTAAATTTTAAATAAACCTCATCCTTGTAATTCAGAACTTCCGGAATTTCAACAAGTCTTTCTGATGTATTTTTTGGGATTTTCATGCTTTTCATCAGATGTGAACACAGATTTAGCATTTGTAATGTACTTGGACCACCTTCTTCTGTCTTGTATTTGTTGTGTTGAGTCAATACATAAAAGTTTAGCAGCAGTAGGTGTACAACCTGAATCTGGACCTTACTCTAAATCTGATTTTACATTTTCATCCTTGGTGTCCTCGGGATCTCCTTTTTGCATTTAGAAGTTTTTTTGAGTTTACATGTAGAAGAAGTACAGAATGCTAATATTTTTCAATGGTAATGCTTATAAAGTACATTAAATCAATAAATAAAATATTACGCACACTACCATGCCTTTGTGACAATATTTATACTTTTAGTGGCATACCTACACTTTGCTATGGCAACGCCAACGCGCATTATTATATGCGTCAATTGGTACTCTAGAAACATATAAAATCTTTAATTATCGCTATTTTTACATATTTTAAATAAAACTTTTAAATGTGATAAATAATATTATATAAAAAATAATAACCTTTTATTTCTTGCTAAGGCAAATTTACAAAAAGGTTTTTTTTCGCCTGTATTTAATTTGAGGTAAATAACCAATGCGATATTTAAATAAAATGAAAGTTTAAATTTTTTTCGGACCATTTGGCGCCCCTATGTGAGTAGCGCCCGGGGCAAGATGCCCCCCTTTGCCCCCCCCCCTCACTACGCCACTGGTGGCATTGCATGTTGAGTGGATCTCCATTGCATGTTGAGTGGATCTCCATTGCATGTTGAGTGGATCTCCATTGCATGTTGAGTGGATCTCCATTGCATGTTGAGTGGATCTCCATTGCATGTTGAGTGGATCTCCATTGCATGTTGAGTGGATCTCCATTGCATGTTGAGTGGATCTCCATTGCATGTTGAGTGGATCTCCATTGCATGTTGAGTCAACAGATTAAAAATGAAAATATTAAATATTTCTGTCCCCCGAGTGCAAATCGAACTCCCACTCTGTAGTGTTTACAGTAGAGATTCTCTATTCTTAAAGTGAACATACAACCACATTCAGATTCATTTAAATGCAATAACAGTGCAATAGTCTTCTATCACTCAGTATACGTCACAGAAAAAAATATGAATAAATAAATAAAAAGGGTGGAAGCGTCAGCGCTCCTTTTACGGGAACAGCATATAGAGTAAAATATTTTAAATCCATGCCTAAACAAATTATCAAAATACCTCAACAGGTTAGACGGAGGATGTTTTTTTCATTTCACGATGTTTATCCATACCTGTATTTCGTGTGACGCACTTACGCATAGATACCAATAACGTAAACACATACTACTACAAAAATACTACTAAAGGTTAAACAACTTTGAACTTTGCCGCCAATACCTACGACTCGATTTCGGTATGTTGCGGCGGTTTCCCTTTGATAGGTTTATGTGTGCGTGCGTCGTTCTTGACAGATGGCGTTTTATTTTATAACGATAATTTTTTTATTTATTTTGTTTGAAAAAATCCCTTTTTAATTTTTGAGAAAAAAAAACTTTTATAGAGTAGTTAAAACTGTGGTTTCATTTAAAGTGGTGCTGACAAAAACACTGTATATATCAAATTATGAATAAATAAAACTAATTTTAAAATGCTTTCGTAAAGAAAACGAGTGTGCATCAAATTATATTTTTGCCTCAAATCGAGTTTAGACGATTTTGATTGGTCTATTCTTAGAAGAACTGTTGTGTCATTTCCTCCAGAACTCAATTGGATGTTATCATTAGAAAAAATATATAAGTTTGGTGCGAAAAAAAATGTTTTGTGGTCTATATAATAACTGCTCGATAAATTTAATATCTAATATTTGTTTTATTGGATGGTCTCTAAATACAAATTCCATCGATGAAACGTGTATTCATATAATATTATATTGATAATAGACATTGAGGCCAGTTGTAGTGGCGCAGGGGCCCAAAGTGTGACTGTAAAACCGTCTGGTTGTGGGTTCGATCCCCACTTGAGAAGATGAAATATCTATTAAAATTTATATTTCCATTTGTTCGCTCTGGGGTCGAGGCAAAGCGCGGCGTTGAGTTCTGCTACTCAACGCTCAATGTCTCCAGAATTAGGCACAAAGTGGGGAAAGGAGTTAACAGTAGGTTCCCTCTGCTGACCCTGCTGTGTGCAGGATACAGCGTGAAGCTGATTTATTTATTTATTTTAATAGACATACTCTTACGAGCTTAAAAAATAGTCCTTATTTATTGTTTTTATATTATTTTTTGTTCAACAATCTTATGTCATTGTGATTATCTAAGTTCAGTTTTACATAAGATGGTCTATAGCACACTTGTGCCTCTGTGTCACGAGTGGCCTCAGTTTTTCTAATTTGATTTTCATTAAATTAGTTTTGTTAAATTAAAAAAAGAAGGAAAACATTTAAAATGCAGAGTAGGAAATAGTATTTTTTATAAAACAAAACCTTAGGTTTAAGAAATATATTTTTATTTATTTTATACTTCAATAATATATCTAAAAACGTAAAAAATAACATTTAAAGCAATAAAATGAAAAACAACAATAAATAATTTAAACTTTATTTAAATATACAACATGGTAGCTATAGCTATGTAATTCAAGTCCATGTTTTGGATATATATACATACATACATACATATTATGTGCCGTGTTGTCTCTTTTCGTTCGCGGTCAGTCTTTTCTAAGGGAACGTGTCGAGAACAAAATACATTTCAACTAGCTATTTGTCGCGTTTTCGCTTGTTTTTTTTTCTCTCTCTTAATTAAATTTATAAGAATGATCGAAGAGATTTTACAAATTGACATTACCTAATTATATTTAGAATATAGCTTAGTCGTTTCTTTGTACATACAGTTAACAAGATTTAAGAGTTAAGCTCTGACATATATTCAAATGAATGATGAATCATATAAAAATTATAATTTTTAAACCATTAATTATTATTAAAACAAATCTAAGAAACTATTATTATCTTTTTATATAGCATTATATTTAAAAAACTTCGTACGTTCGTTAATTGAACACATTATCGAGGAAGTTGTGAAACAATTTGCTGGTGAAAATTAAAATAATTTGTTCCCATGAGTGGGATCAAACCTGCGACCATCGCGTTTACTGTTAGAAAAAATTAATACCATTAATACTATACCAAATGTGACTTTAACTTCATTTGAATATTTATCAGATCCTATATTGTCTAAAGATTGATATAAAGAAGAAAAGTATTATCGAAGAAATCAAATACATTATAAAGCAAAACATTAAAAAACAATACAATTTAAATTGAATTACAATTTAAATTTTATTCATTCATATTATTTTAAGTGCAAAAAAAAAATTAAAAAAAATAAAAAATTCATATTAAAAATAACTACGATTCGATAAAACAATATTGATTCCATTCAATGCTACATTTATTTAAAATATTATTAACAATTTTTTTTATAATAGATCATATTATTATTATTTTATTATAAAAAAAATATTTTTTTTTAATAATTGAAACTTCTATACAAGGATTTTTCATATAACAAAATATATTAATCAAAATCAGTTCAGATGTTTCCAACTTAGCAAGAAAAGGAAATAATTCTAAAAGAAAATATATTTTAAACATTGGTATTGACAAAATTAGATATTCGTATAAAGATATAATAAATTAAAAAAAAACAATACAAAAGACATGCCTCAATTATTTATATAAAAGGACAAAAAAAGGATTAATTTAAATTAAATTCCAATTTATATTTACAATTATTGCTCAAATCTATTTATTATAGGCCATAAGGAAATAAATAGCAGTCAATTAATAATTTGGTTACACAATCGTTTATTTTTAGCTTTATTTATATAGCAGGGTTGGCAGAGGAAACGTAGTGTTAAGACACTCCGTATCTCATTCCAATTTTCGATACATTGTGTGTTTAGTGGCGCAGTTCAACGCAGCGTTTCGTCTTTATACCACAGCTTTGTGTTTTTTTACGACTTCTATTATTCGATTATTCAAAACAACCGTATCGAATACAAAATACGAATAAGAATTGCAAGAAATTTACAGTGAGATAATAAAATATTTTAAATTATATTTAATTTTTATTAATGGAATCCAGTTGTTTTGGTTAAACGAATAATAAATTACCAATCGAGTAACCAAAGTATTATTCGACGTTTATCGACTTATTGTAATAAATTTTCAATACTTTTAGTTAGTGTTGCCAACATCAAATATATATACATATATATATTTTTTACAAAAAAAAAAGCACAGCATATAAAAATTTAAAAAAAAAAACAAGTGAAAATTCTTACCACCATTAATATATTTTCTTTAGATTGGCAACATTAACACAAGTCCTACATTCGTCACTTAATAGATATACCGTAATTTATCTATAATATCGATATCCACTCGATTGTTTCACATTTCATTCACTCGCAATTCGTATCTAAACTCGTCTAAGCAGTAACGGTGCGTAACGAAATTTAACTATTATAGTTAATTATCTATAAAAAAACATTCCCGATTGAGTTATTATCGATGGCCAACGTTTGATCCAATGTTGGTTGTAGTACTTTTTTGGCAAAATTTTTGATTGCCATGATTTTTGAAATGAAATTTGACAACGAAATTTAAATTGGAATAATCGTCTATAATAATGAATATTATATATTTTTTAAAACTTGAGATTTCGAAAACTTTGCAGTAGTCCGTGTTGCCGGGTCTACCCGTTTTAAGACATTTCACTCTCCGCTGTGTTTTGACTTAAAAGACTGGAGATAACAAATATTGTAATTTATTATTCTTTTGCTAAAAACATAGTTAATAATTTAAAGAAAATGACACGGACCTTTTATATTTGGTGGTAAAATAATAATAAAATTAATTATTTATCAGATTGAGGATCAAACATACAACCGTCGCGTTTACGGCAACTTTACGTTTTATTTCGCACATAGCAAGGTAGTCAGACTTATTATTTTTTAGGGTAAAAACCAAAATTCATATAGTTTTAGAGCCTATATAATTTTATATGTATAGTGAAAATTATTAGTCAATAAAAAAATAAATTAAACCAATACTGGACCAAATGTTAGTAACCAAAACGTGAACGCAACGTGAGTAGTGACGTATAAACCTTATAGTATACTATAGTATAGTAAAGTCCAAATACATATTTAACTACATTATCTTGCTTCGTTCTCCTGATTTGCTTTACGTTGAGGTGATTTCGATTCGATACGTTTCCGTAACGGCAAGTTGTATTCCCATCCTTCTTCACCTTTCGGACTGAAGAGCTGTAACAGATAAAAAAAAAATAAACGAGTGTGCTTTAGACCACACGACTGAAAATTTCTTGAACTCCATCTATATTTAATTCCTTTTTCTATTGCAAAACGTTATTGGCTGTGAGAGAAAGCAAGAAAATGTCATTGTATTTTTTTTTGCCTTATACGGTAATAAACGAAACGTAATTCTCTCGCGCTCTCTCTCTTTTGCTATCTTAACTTACTCCCTTTTAACTCCCTTTCAACTTTAGTTCGTTTCGCCTGATCACACTTTCTAAAAGACTGACGTTAGTCTAGATCTGGGTAATCGTGACGAAAGCAATGCTGATGTCATGCTTTTTAAAAACATCTATCGAGGCCAGTCGTGGCGCAGGAGCATCAAGTGTGACTGTAAAACCGACTGGTTGTGGGTTCGATCCCCACTCGAGAAAATGAAATATTTATTTACTTTTATATTTTCATTTCTTTGCTCTGGTGTCGAGGCAAAGCGCGGCGGCGTTGTGTTCCGCCATTTAACACGCACTGCTTCCAGATCTCAGCGGAAAATGGGGCACGGAGTGTCGTAACACTATGTTCCCGCTGCCTACCCTGCTGTGTGCGGGGTACAGCGTGAAGTCGCCTGCTGCCTGTGCGTGGCGCTTTACACGTCTGACCTGCCTATACGCGACTGAGCTGCCTGTGGTGGCGCTATACGCGATTGACCTGCCTGTGCGTGGCGCTATACGCGACTGACCTGCCTGTGCGTGGCGCTATACGCGACTGACCTGCCTGTGCGTGGCGCTATACGCGACTGACCTGCCTGTGCGTGGCGCTATACGCGACTGACCTGCCTGTGCGTGGCGCTATACGCGACTGACCTGCCTGTGCGTGGCGCTATACGCGACTGACCTGCCTGTGCGTGGCGCTATACGCGACTGACCTGCCTGTGCGTGGCGCTATACGC